>JASDQU010739422.1:120607-133213 GCA_032191745.1 Picea mariana | reverse complement strand
AAATGGTTGATACAATGCGATATTAAGTCTTTTCAACTTTGCATGCTGAAAAATTATGCACCTGTTTATGAATTTCTTTACATCTGTCCTCATTCTTGGACAATAATATGATCCATTCAGTTGCACGAAGGTCTTATCATGGTCGAAGTGTCCAACCAATCCCCCACTATGTTTTTCCTTCAAGAGGTTTTCTCTCATAGAGAATTTCATTATGCACAACTGATTTCCTCTGAATAACAGTCCATCCTGAATCAAGTATTCAATTTATTGACTTATATCTCTGACAACTGGATTCTCACATGCTTCATAAGCATCCTTGAAATCTGCATCATCTCTGTACATCTCCTTGAGATTGTCAAAACCTAAAGTTTCCACTCTAAACTCCTACAAAATAAAACATTTCCTACCCAATGCATCAACAACCTTATTAGCAATTCCAGAAGTGTGCTTTATAACAAAAGTAAATTTTTGCATAAATTCAACCCATTTTGCATGTTTCTAGTTCAATTTCTCCTATTTGGTTATAAACTGTAGGGCATGATTGTCTCTATACAACACAAACTCCTTCGGAACCAAGTAGTGCCTCCACTACTTCAATGCCTGTATGATTGCATAAAACTCTTTATCATACGTGGAATATTTCATCTTGGTCTCATTCAGCTTCTCACTGAAGTATGCAACTGATCTATTGTCCTGACTCAAGACCGCTCCAATCAAAAATCCACTTGCGTCACATCTCACTTGAAATGTTTTGCTGAAGTCTGGAAGAACCAGAATTGGTTGTTCAGTTATCTTATCTTTCAACAACTTGAAAATTTTCTCCGCTTCTTCTGTCCAATGAAAAGATTTGTGTATTTTCTTGACCGTGTCCATCATTGGTGCACATATCTCGTTGAAATTCCTAATGAACTTCCTGTAAAAACTAGCTATTCCATGGAAGCTTCTGACTTCAAAGATACTCCTTGTCAATGGCCAATATTTCATTGCTCTTACCTTCTCCGGATCCATCTTTAACTCATTCGCAGATATCACAAAACCTAAGTAAATGAGTTTTGTCTTCATGAAAGACGACTTTTTCAGATTTATCAACAATTTCTCTTGTTGTAACCTCCTCATTACTTTAGTTAAATGCTTCATATGTTCCCCTTCAGTCTTACTGAATATAAGTATATCATCAAGATACACGATTACAAAATTTCCAATGAAATCTTTCAAGACTTCGTTCATCAATCTCATAAAAGTACTAGGCGCATTCGTCAAGCCAAACGACATGACAAGCCATTCATACAGACCTTCATTCATCTTGAATTTTGTCTTCCATTCATCACCTTCCCTCATCCTAATCTGATGATATCCACTCTTCAAATCAATTTAAAAAAAAAAAAACACTTCACTCAAGAAATCCATCAAGTCATTCATCCTGGGTAAAGGAAATCTATACCTGATGGTGATTTTGTTTATAGCCCTCGAGTTTGTACACATTCTCTAGCCACCATATTTATTTGGGATTAACACTATAGGTACAATGCATGGAATCAAGATCTCTCTAACCAACCCTTTATCCATCAAATCTTGAACTTGCTTCTTGACCTCTTCATTCTCCTATGGCGTCAATCGATACACTACTTTGTTTGGTAAACTCACTCTAGGTATAAGGTCAATGTGATGACTTATGCTCCTGATGGGAAGAAATGAACAAGGTAATTCGTCCACCACTATATCAGCGAAACTCTCTAGCAGTTCCTGAATTCCCTCAGCTAGGTCATCCATCAAAGTACTGGTCAAGATGACTCTAGATTTCCCAACCACAACAAACTACATTTCTTCATCTTTCTTGACTTCATCAAGAAGTTCCTTCCCACTCATGAGAAGTATAGTATTTCTCACCTCTTCTTTTAACCCCCTTGTCTTTAGTTGGCAGTAACATATGCATTCTACCATTCTTCTCCAAGGTGTAAGTGTTCTTCCCCCCATCATGAACAACATTCTTTTCATATTGCCAAGGCCTCCCCAACAAAATATGACATACGTCCATGGGAATAACATCACATAAAATTTTCATCCTTATATCCCCCTATCTTAAACTCAACTAAACATTGTTTAGTGACAGTTACCTAGTGCACTTTTGTAACCACGAAACTTTATATGGGATTAGATGTGCAGTTGTTTCCAATTCTAGCTTCTCCACCATCTCTGTGGATACTATATTATCTATGCTTCCACTATCAATTATTACCTTGCATACCATGTCCTTGGTCTTGCAAGAAGTCCTAAATAAATTGTTCCTCTGGACTGGATTTTCTATCTCTTTCTCTAGTTTTAAGAGACTCTTCCTCATCATCAAGCATCATCTGCCTTCTTCATCTTCTACCTCAACATTTTACCCTTGTGCTTCTGAAATGTGAGCTTCTCCTCCATCTCTTTTTTTATCTCAGCATTCCCAAGATTTGTGTCCGATATTTCCACAGACAAAACACTTTACTTCACCTCCTCGGCCTCTTCCTCTTCCTCTTGCTTGCGGAAAAGTGTTTTTGTTGGCATATTGTCCTCTTTGTGAACTTCCTCCTCTTTCTAGGTGAGTATAGGTTTTCTTTCCTTCATCCTTGGGCTTCTGTACTATGTCCTGGGTAATTGCTTTGCTTATGCTATGACTTCTACCTCTGCCTCTTTGTCCTTTCTTTTAGGCCAATTTTTCTTCAACCTTCAGAGTGATTTGATAAGCATATTCTACATTCCTGATTGTTACCATGCTCATCTCATCTTGAATTTTATATCTCAGACCATTCATATATCTGGTGACCTTCTCATCATCAATCTCATGGTGACCTACTCTAATGTTTATCCTATAGAACTCTTCAGTGTATTCCTTCACTATCATCCCCTTCTGTCTCAAATTTTTCATTCTTCGAAACAGATTGATTTGGTAATCTCTAGGTATAAATTTGGCCTTCATATTGGCAACCATCCTATCCCATATTTTGATTTTTTTTTTCCTTTGCAATGCCTGTCCACCTACAATTCATCCCACCATAGTGTTGCATTCCCTTTAAGTCTAGTGACATCATGTTTAACTTTCTTATCTTCCTCGACATCCTCATAGTCGAATTATTTGTCCAAATCTCTAAACCAATCTAGCAGCTCCTCAACGTCTAAGTTTCCTTCGTGCATTGGAATATCCATTTTTGCTTTGGCCCCTATTCTTGCAACAACTCTGAATAGACATTCTTCTACAACATCTTCGGCTACAACTTCTCCTTTAGCTCCAACCTCATTTTCACTTTCAACTTCACTGACATCTCCAGCATCAACTATCTGTCTTTGTGTTGTCTCCATAGCATCTAGTCGAGCATGAAGTTCTCTCATTTCCCTTTCCATAGCTAGATCCGACATTGGTCTATGACATCTCTTAGGTGGCATGGTTTAAATATGTTCCACGCGAAATTTAAATCACAACTTGCTTTCTGTCTCCTCTCACCTACAGAAACAAATATTGTAGGTTATGATACCACCTGACATAGACCCCCTACCTCAACCGGGCCTACTAAACTCCTAGTCTAAGGATATCTTATATCACTGATCTAAAATGGCTCTTCCAGTCCACCGTTAGAAACTCAAATTGACCAAACCACAGTTCCTTAAGAAAAACTCTTCCTGTGCAAACTAACACTAGGTGCGAGCTCTTCTCCCACATGACCATGGTGCTACGACCACGTGCCAACTCAACGTCACTTCACGATTCACGATTCAGGAATATCAGCATGATACAATTTCACTACTCCAACCTATGAAACCCCGAAACCCAGCTAGGGGCTTGGCGAGTGCTGACCCTCTATTCTATGAACACAATGTGACCTTCCTCTAGGAACTAGGTCCCAACTCCCAACTATTTCAGGATTTTGCGATTCAGAGAATCAACGAACAAATTCTCCTTCCCTTTTGAATCCCCGACTCTCGAAGATCTGATGACCCAAATCTACGGTCCATATCCCCTGCAAATCAATGATCCAAATCAAGTCGACGATTCACCTTTCATGACTTTGGTGAAGTATTCACCTATGTTTCCACGATGGTTGAATCCCAAAAATTGTGCTGACCCAGATCAACGACTCTCGACATGCCAAGATCTGACGGTCCAGATATCTCCCTGCAAATCGGTGATTCACACTTCGGGGTTTTGGAGAAGTATTCACTCCTTTTTCCTGGTGACCAAATATCCAAACCATACCCACACTAAATCGACATTTCACAGGTCCCGCTATCCAATGGCCTAGATTCAATCAGGATTTCGTGTACCGAGGATTTGAAAACCAAGGCTAAACCTTGTTCTCCCAACTCGTGAAGCCCGATCTCCCGAAATGAACCAATGGTCCATATCTGATTTAGATTGAAAACCCCTATCTCTCCTGAGATTTTAAACACTGGATGAATCTCTGCCTTATCCTCCTCGTAGCTCTGTTTGATCCGACGGCTCACAGCAATTCAGTACTTCACCCTGGAAGTTTTCCACTGTCCGTTCAGATCTCAATGAATCTTTCCCAAGTAGCTTGGCACTGACTCTCTAAACTTGATTTCCCCAGGTGGCTGCAACTTTTGTCCTCCCTTTGAAGTTTTTGAACAATGATATCCTTCTTGAGCTTGTTCCTCCTAAAAAAATATGGATTCTAAAGAATCCTGCATGCACACCTTGCACATCTTCACAATAACCTCTGGTTATCCAACGATTCCTTCTCTATGCACTCCTTGCAATAGAGGTTCTCCAACCACTCTGTTGAATTGAAGAAATATAACACTCTCCTCATCCTGCGCACCCCTTGCACAACTTTGTTCCACACTCACACTTCTGCTGGTATAATTTAACACTATCCCTCCTAGTTTTCTGAGATAAAACTCAGAATCTTGTCAGCGCACTCCTTGTGGACTCTCATTGCACTCCTTGAAGGATTTCTCAGGAAGAGAAACAATTGAAACTTATACTTCTCCTCTCACAGACTTCTTACATTCGCCATGAATTTATGAGCGTACACATGGCATTGAAACAAATGCATAACAGAGAATATAAGAAAACTGTAACATACCATTCAAAAGATAAATACAACAACCATGACACAACATCAAATTTGGATCAAAGAATTCTTATATTAATCCAGTGATTTTTTACATGTCTCAATGGAAACAACTATTCTTCATACAACTTCTAATTCTCTACTCCTCTCTGCTCTCCTAATATTCTACAACATTTTACAATACTATCTAAAAATTAAAAACGAGAGAGTCTTCTTGAGTTTTTCCCCCTCTCTTCCCTAAGCTATCTTATCATAATTAAAATCTATCTACTAAATATTCATTACAATAAATGACTCCTTATTCGGAAGATGAGAGCAATGCTCATGATCTATATTACAATCTCCCAAAACATAAATGCAGACGTATCTTTTCAGATATTGCATAAATGTGTCGCTATTTGAATTTCAAACATTTTCAAAATGTGTGTTGACCTATATGGCTGTCCTCCACTCACACATGCGTACGATGCTCCTGCATCAATTTGGATTGTCTTTCTTAACTCACACTCTTCACCAAGATGATTGTACTCAACCCCCATGTGCCCAGTAACTTTTGGATGTGACCACTCACACCCACCCTCTTACATGTATTCAATGATTGGATTTGAGAACACTCAATCACAAATTAGAAGGTTCATATACAAATAGAAAATTTAGGAAAAATGGATTGGATCAATATACATGGGTAATTCTCCCTTAGACCCCTCTTAGCCATTATCCTAGATACTCCCCTCTCTTGTGGATTAATTCATACCCCATCTTTGTCAATCTTCCCTTAGCAGTTGGAATCACATTTTATTATTAAAACATAGAAATAAAATTTTCATATTAGATCATTTCGGTCATAGCTACACATTATATCTACATAAGTATTAATTAAACTAGGGATTATAGTGGGGATGTTACATCCCCCCTTCCCTACAATTGTATACTCTCCTCGGTGCACACTATGCCAATATTCATATATGCAAATTTACATCACAATACTTAGAAAATAAAATTATGTAATTCTACAACTCCAACAATAGTCCCTACCAAAATATCATGTTCCTCTCATCTCGTCGACCCAAGGAATGCAACATTCATTTATCAAGGCTAACCCAAGGGATGTACCATATTTTTATCAATATTAACCCAAGGAATGAGCCACTATTTTATTAGGGTCCCCAGTGTAGCTATCTAGGACTCTGAGATGTGGTTTCAGAACTCTAGTTGCTCAAAATGGAGTCTTGCATTATGTTTTCTTCAAAATTGACAAAAATTTATGGGTATTCCTCCTGCATGTTTTCTTCAGGCTCCCATGTATCATCTTCAAGACTATAGGAGGTCCATTGAACCTTTACGATCTCTATGGCCTCATTTCTGAGAACTTTGACTTTCCATTCCAAGATGTGTATTGGTTCCACCTGGAAATCCCCTGCGTGCTCCATCTGGATCACATTCTAATCAATTATGTGGTTAGGGTTAGACACATACTTCCTTAATAATGATACATGAAATACATTATGCACTCACATGGATGAAAGAAATGCTATCATATATGAAATTGGCCCTATCTTTTTTAATATTTCAAAAGGTCCACAATATCTTGCTGCCAACTTTGGGAAACTTCCTAATCTTAGTGATCTTCTCTTTGCCTTCACTTTAAAAAACAAATGTTCTCCCACTTTAAAATATCTAAAAACTATGTTCTTCTCTGCATAGATTTTCTTCCTATCCTAGGAAGTATTTAAATTATGCTTTATATTTTCCATCTACTCTTCCATTTCCTTCAAACAATATGGCCTAAAAATTTCTCTATCTGTTGGATTATCCCAACTTACTGGAGTGTTACATTATCTTCCATACAATGTTTCAAACAAACTCATTTTCAATGAGGCTTGATACCCATTGTTGTAGGTAAATTAAACTAAATGAATATAATCATCCCACTTTGATGGTTGATCCATCAAATACATCCTAAGCATGTCCTTAATTATCATATTCATCCTCTATGTTTTCCCATTTGACTCTGGATGATACATTGTACTGAGATTTAAATTCATTCCAAAGCCTTTGAACAAACCTTTCCAATATTTGGAAGTGAACTTTTGATCTCTATCTGAAATTGTTGCCTTAGGAACTTCATGTATCCTAGAAACTTCTTTTATATATCTCTGCAATATTTTTTTTCTTGTGTGTAGCCTTTACCGGAATAAAATGTGCTTCCTTGGTTAATTTATCCACCACCACCATGATGGAATCATGTTGCTTCACTATTATGGGTAACTTAGTAATAAAATCCAATGTAACAACTTCACACTTTCATTCTAGAATGGACAATGGTTGTAGAAAACCATCTATCTTATGGCCTCTATCTTATTAGGATCCATTTCTATCCCATCTACTGAAATTATATGCCCCAAGTAGTGAATCTTCTTTTGGTAAAAGATTTACTTAATTAGATTAGCTCACAACTTATGCTCTCTTAATACTTACAACACCATTCTCAAATCATGCTCATGTTCCTATTTTGAGTTAAATTAGACGAATATATCATCTAGGAATACAATCACAAACTTGTACAGGTACTCCCGGAACACTCCATTCATTAGGCACATAAATATTGTTGGGGAATTTGATATTCCAAATGGTACTAATGTGAATTAATAATGGACATATCTTTTCCTGGATGTTTTCTTGTTGATGTCTTCTTCCTTTATCATTACTTAATGATATCTAGATATCAAGTCAATCTTAGAAAATATTATTTCACCTTTCAGTTGATCAAACAAATTATCGATTCTTGGAAAAGGATACATGTTCTTTATGGTGACCTTATTAAGATGCATGAAATCAATAAAAAACCTCAAGGTTCCATATTTATTATTCACAAAAAGAATCGGGGCTCCCTAAGGTGACACACTTAGGCACATATATCCCTTCTTTAACATCTCTTCAAGTTTCATCTACAACTCCTTGAATTCTAGTGTGCCTATTCTATAAGGTGTCTTGGATACTCAGGCATCTCCTAGAACCAAATCAATAGGGAAATCAATGCCTCTCTTTGGTGGAAATCCTGGGATTTCTCTAAAAAAATATTCAAAATCTTTTAATACTGGTGGTCTTGAATTCTTGCCACTTTATCATTGGCTACCTCCTCCAGATGGACTGCAAAAATATGACATCCCTTTTTAAAACTCCTTTTCAACTATATAGTTGAAAATTCTCTAACAAATGCAACTCTTGGAATTCCCTAAATCGTTTCTTCCTTCCCTTATTCACCAAGACATGTGATTGTCTTGTTGTAACATTCTATGACAACATGATATTTTTCCAACAAATCCATGCCAATTAGACAATCATATGAAATTAATGGTATGATGTTTACATCTACCTTTTTGTTGAGTCCATTCATGTTTATCATAAAATATTTAACCAATTATTTTATCTTCCTCTTATCTCATGTGGTTAATTGAACTAACTGATATTTCTTATTCTTACTCCTTTGCAAGTGAAATATTTAAACAATGTTAGCATTTATGTAACTATGGCTAGATATAGAATCTATTAAAATTTATGTGGGTTGGTTATCAATCTTACCTTCCACTTCAATCATGGGGTATTGATATTCAACTTGCTTGTTGTCCAAGGCTACATAAATCCTTGGCATGATTCCTCCCATGTATTCCAATGCTTCATCTTCCTGAATGTTATGGACAATCCTCATTCTTTCTCCTTTGTGAGGGAAGTCCCTATATAAATGATTTCACTCACATCCCCAACATTGTACAAGTTATTTCCTTGGAATCTTCCCAAATGAATCTACATTCTTGTGTTCATTTTGGGTTGACTGACCTTGCTAATTTTCTTGGGAGTTGTTCCTGAAAAAGGGTGGCTTAAAACCGTTTTTCCTTTTCTCCTTCCTCCCTTTAATATTGTCATTCCAAGTCCTTTGGAACATTGTACTTCCCTTTCTCTGCTCATAAAGGTGTCTTTCCCTCCTTATGGTTTCCTCCAAGGTATTGGGGTTATCATATTGAATATTGTCACTATAGAAGGAGGGTAACCCACTTAAAAATCTTTGAATTTCGACCTTCTCATCCTTGATGAAGTCAACATACTTCAAGAATTCAAAGAACCACTTCTCACATTCCTCCATTTTCATGGTTCCCAACTTGAGTTCAAAGAAATATTTCATCTTTCTCTGATATTAATTCTCTAACAAATATTTATCATGGAAATATCCTTTGAACTGACTCCATGAGATCCTCTTCTCATCAAGGTTTTTGGCTTGCTTACGCTGATCTAACCACATGGTTGCCTTTCCTTGCAAGTGGTAGGTGGAAATTATAGCTTCTACCAGGGGGAATAATCATGCAACTGGAAATATATATTCATTTCCAACAGCCAGGCTTCGACCTATTCTCCTTTCATGTGTTCACCATTGAAAGTAGATGGCTTGATCTTCCTGAGCTCTCCTTGCAATATGTTTTGTTCATGCCTTCTCCTTTGTCTCTAAACAAGATACACACTTGGGATTCTCCCTGGAGATGAACTTGCATGAGTTCTTCTTATGGACTACCTTGGAGAATGATGGTGTCTGCTCATGCTTCTTAATTTCCTATCATTTCCATGATCATCACTTTTGTTATGAGATATAGATGTTGACACTTTTCTAGCACTAGTTGCTTTCTTGGTGCCAAAGTCCTTGTTAACCTACTTATAAAACATGTTTAAGATCTGAATTATCTCTTCCTAATCCTTCATAATATGTTTTTTTATCATCTCTATAGCTCTGCACTTCCCTATGTAGGCTTCTCATAGTGACATGTTCTTGCCTATCTCTTCTTCCATTTGACTCTATCTCATAATTCCCCATGCTGACATGCAGACCTATGATTTCTTCCTCATGGATGTAATATCCCTCAGCATCTTCCATAACTCCAATCCTCATATAAGAACCAAAGTTTCTTTCATGTACCTCTAATTCTACAAGAAATGACCATTTAATAATTATTTTTAGAAACATGCATGGCATAAAACATTTCATCCATTAGTATACATATTATTTCTTCATCAATTTATGAATTACATATTTAGCCAATTCAATTTTTGATTCCCTTGATGCATTCCTTTATTAAAAAAATTTCCAATGGATGTACACATGCCTCAATCTGAGTTCTGAGTGAAAAGTTACCTGTTTCCAATTCCACTCTTTAATTGCTACAAAAATATATTTATTAATTTCTGGAAGATTTTATTTWCCCAAATCAATTTTTTGGTTGTACATATGTCTTCTAATCCTCAATACCTTTCCAATTACTATTTGTTTTCCCAAATTTGAGATTCAAGCTGAAAGTTATGGTCCAGAGAAGTTTAGGTTGTTTTACCCAATTTATCCATGCATGATACATGTATCTTATTTCTCTTCCTACACATTTCCAGGTACCCATAACTAAAATATGACTCCACCACTAGATTATATGGGTCATAATATTTCCATTGACTTCTCATGTGCCCCGAATGGACTTCTGTGCATGGATTTATGCTCTCTGGAAGTAAATTTGGTGCCAGAATTTTTACCTTCACTATTTTAGTTGTAACTTACTCATACGAGATCCATTTTGCAAATAGTCTAGCTCGTTGAATAGATCTCTTTGAGTTATTTTATTTGAGCTGCAGAAACAAAGTGTACCTTGGTACACTTGTTCTCATGGTTTTGATTGGCTAAAAATGTTTTTTAGGCCCTCAAAAATGCCTCGCAAGTTAATGACCTTCAAAAACCAAAACAAATCGCATAAGATTGATTGTTTTACTACTGTAAAAACCCTTTAAATATGAATCCTTGATCTCAAATTGCATGGAATATGAGCCATTTATCTACACTACATCGAATATCGGTGACCGATGTTCTCCCATTGGTGTGCACCACACTTTCCCTGATCTGTCGATGTGACTGTCAGACATCTATCCCTTTCCTCGATCTATCGATGTGACCACCAACCATCGATCCCTTTCCCCAACAACTGATTTGTACACAACTCTAAATCAGTCGATTCAACGATAGATCATTGACAATATTTGTTGATGAATGAAATTCCTCACTAATTTGGCCGATGCATGACCATCATCCCATTGGTGATTGGTAATCCTTGAAAACTGTAAAAAACACTTCCCAAGATTAGTCGACCTGACTATCGGCCATCGGCCACTTCTTTTGGTTGACGTGGAAATTTTCGATGTGAAATAACATGTGGATTTTCATGTGGCATGACATGTCATCCTAAGGTGTCAACTTGGGTGACATGGAATGACACATCATCACCCTCTTCCCTCCATTGACCATTAGTCGATTCTTTTGGACAACCCGAACACTTTGTTGAATCATCCAATGCCCAACCACCGACTCATCAACCATCGATGACTTTTTTTTCTTGATTTGAAACACTTTACTAAATCAGTCGACACCTGACCATTGGCTCATCAACCATCGAGGATTGAAGTTGTTTCGTAGGATTTGTTAGCGATCAAACAATTCATTCTGAAATTTGTTTGAAAAATGATTCCTCATATCGTGGGGGAATTTTGACTACCTTCCCAAGCTCCAAATGCAGATATGAAAGTACCATTGGAAATCTTAGGATTTCTAGATGTCCATCGACTATTCAAGCATTTAAAATGGACTCTCCACAGCTCATAAATTCAATTTTTCCCAAGGCAGTTTTCATTAAAAAAATTGCGCTTTCACCAGCTCATTGGTTTTGAAATCTGCTAGTTAGTTGTTGAAAGCTTTCCTTTTCACTAGCTAAAGGGTCAGATTCAAGACAAAAGAGCTGGTGAAAGTGTAAAAGAGTCCAAAAATGTCTTCTTTCTACCTAGATCACGATTTTTTAATTCCTGAACATGTGGGAAAGGTTTCAAATGATGGATAATAATTAGGAGAAGCTAGAATATCTTTCTCATGAAGTTTTAAAGACATGTGGTGAAGAAATAACACCAAATGGCACAATAACTCTTGAAAGAAAATCTCCCAGTCATCAAAAACAGATTTCTGAATCTATGATTTTCACCTACAGACTGCCAAATAATGCTTTAGTTGTCAAATTCGACTTGTAATGATCAAATTAAATCTATTTGGTTAAATATTAGGTTATTTTATTGTATTAATTTTTGTACTATGTTTTCCATATTTAGAAATCTAGATCCATGTTTATAGGATCTAAGATCTATTGTAAAAGATATAAATACCTATCATTTGATAGAAGCAGGGGTTCGATTTTGGATACAGAAAATACTGTATTGTAAACAAACTTTTCCATATGATAATACAAATCACAGTTTTCTCTCTCTATTGATGTGAGATTCTCATATTTCCTTTTGTACTCTTATTAAAGTTGTTTTAGCTGGGGAATGACTATCATCTCATTGGTTAGCTCGTAACTTGATTAATAGTTTCTTATCATTGTTTATTAAACCCTACATTTGTATTTGGTTTATAAGCATTTTTTTCTCACCCACTTAAAAGATATCATCTGATTATTGATCCTTGAGAGCACTGGTT
>JASDQU010739422.1:107479-117556 GCA_032191745.1 Picea mariana | reverse complement strand
AAGCAACAGGAGGTTCTAGAGAGAGTCATAAAGGAAAGATATGAAATTCTGTCAAAGAATTTCAATAAACTGATGAAACTTTAAAGAAACTGGCATTGAAGAGAGTCAAGGAAAAGAAACAGAAAAAGAAGATTGTGAAAGATAAAAACAAGCTTTAGAGAATAGCCAGATGATAAATTGTAAAGGCTAAATGACCCCATGCCCAATACTAAAGGCACAAGGTCTGCCAGGTTCTTGGAAACCTTACAAGGAGGTCTCCATCCTAGTTGGAGCCAGATGTTAGCGATCAAATAATTCATTCTGAAATTTGTTTGAAAAATGATGCCTCATCTTGCGGGGGACTTTTGAATGCCTTCATGATCTCTAAATGAAGATATGAAAGTACCATTGGAAAGCTTAGGATTTCTAGATGTCAATTGACTATTCAATCATGTAAAACGGACTCTCCATGGCTCAGAAATTCGATTTTTCCCAAGGCAGTTTTCATTAAAAAAATTGTGCCTTCACCAGCTCATTGGTTTTGAAATCTGCTAGTTAGTTGTTGAAAGATTTCCTTTTCACCAGCTAAAGGGTCGGATTCAAGACAAAACAGCTAGTGAAAGTGCATAAGAGTCCAGAAACGTCTTCTTTCTGCCCAAATTGTGATTTTTTAACTCCTGAACACGTGGGAAAGGTGTCAAATGATGGATAATAATTAGGAGAAGCTAGAATGTCTTTCTCATGAAGTTTTAAAGACATGTGGTGAAGAAATAACACCAAATGGCACAATAACTCTTGACAGAAAATCTCCTAGTCATCAAAAACAGATTTCTGAATCTATGATTTTCACCTACAGACTGCCAAATAATGCTTTAGTTGTCAAATTCGACTTGTAATGATCAGATTAAATCTATTTGGTTAAATATTAGGCTATTTTATTGTATTAATTTTTCTACTCTGTTTTCCATACTTAGAAATCCAGATCCATGTTTATAGGATCTGAGATCTGTTGTAAAATATATAAATACCTATCATTTGATAGAAGCAGGGGTTCGATTTTGGATACAGAAAATACTGTATTGTAAACAGACTTTTCCATATGATAATACAAATCACAGTTTTCTCTCTCTATTGATGTCAAATTCTCATATTTCCTTATGTACTCTTATTCAATTTGTTTTAGCTACAGAATGATTGTCATCTCATCGTTTAGCTCGTAACTTGATTAATATTTTCTTATCATTGTTTATTAAACCCTACATTTGTATTTGGCTTATAAGCATTGTTTTCTCACCCACTTAAAAGCTATCATCTGATTATTGATCCTTGAGAGCATTGGTTCATTTGATTCTCATTTTGACTGTCTGAATACCATACTGTAATTGAGTTATCCCATTGACCCACACATACAAAATACAAAAACAAGTTTACTTTAAGTTACCAAGCATCTTTGACCTACAACCTCAAAGAGTTTCTTGGAGTGATAACAGGATTCATATGGCATTGACCATTGACCTCGGCAGACAGATATTTCCTTTGGCTGAGCCAACGCTTTTCCATTTCGGTCGACCCAACCATTAGTCCTCAATGATTTCTCTTGGTGAACTTCAACCATTACTCCATTAACCCTCTTAAACATTCCATAGTCATTCAAACTCAAATTTTTCCCATGGATTTAGGGATTTCTCTATAAGTTCTTCATTTTCCCCAAATCTCTCACAGACAAAATCTGCAACAACGAATTTCACCAATTCACTCTAGTTTGACCACATGAAAGATCGATGTTTGAACCAAACACTCTCATAACATAATGTAACATTTTTCAACCCAGCTGAGAAACATTATGGTGTGGAATAACTCATAAAAATTAAATTTCTACTAACTAATCTTATTCATTGACAGTTAACTAATTTTATGTATCTTACAACTATGAATTTAAACTAGATTTACCTACCATAAAAAACCAACCACTTGATGCATCTAAATAATGATAAATCAACATGAATGCAGTATAATAATTCAACACAGTAGCATATAAATTATTTATGAATACACATAGTTCATGCACAACATTTAAACTCATAAATAACATAGCAAGAAGCTTAAACACTCATCTTTTATAACAGATGTTAAACCAACTGCTTGGGATGGACATTCCACCCAACCATAGATTGACTATTCCAAATATCAATAGCCATTCACCCCTGAGTTGAGGTTGGTAATCCATAAAAGAGGGTGGTCTCTCACTGTCCACTCACAGCTCCGAAAACTCATAATCCATTGATATCTTTCTAAAACTATCTTGATTTTCTACCATCTCTCTTCCTATTGACATTCCCAACCCAAGGAATGTATCCCTTCACTGATATCAGTCCCTTGGTCATCCCATTCGTTTATCAGGGTCTCTCTAGCACAAGTAGCCATGAATCTCTTAGTTGGGAACTCAAGGGAACTTGCTTCTAGGAAAACTACCAGTAAACCAACAACAAACACTTATTGTTATAGTGAAACTCTCCCAAGAGTTCACTCTTCAGGACTAACAACCTAGTTATTTAGTTTCCATCTCCAAAATGATCCAAATACACTCCATCTTTCTCTAGAATTCACCCTCCATGGTTGCACTAGCTCCAAGATCTCTTTGTTTCTCTCTACTTGTTGCTCATGCACAAAAACTTCATGTGTAAAACCGATGTCCCAACCCATGTGAATTTACTCCAGTTGGCTTGTCTTTGTTGAATCACAGTCTTCCCCAAGTTGATTGTACTCCACCCCCATGTGCCCAACAACTTTTGGATGTGACCACTCACACCCACCCTCTTACATGTATTCAATGATTTCATTTGGGAACATTCAATAAAAAATTAGAAGTTGATTTGTACTCATATCACAAGCATTAGAATCTTTTCATAAACAGTTCAACATGCTTTTGCATTGTATATTCACTTTGGCTCCAGAAATTTACAAAGTCTTCCTACTACAAGGGAAGGCCCCTCTTCGGTTTGTCCAACCATTCATTTATCTTTGTAATAGTATATATAGATAAATTACATTCAGGATTCAAAATGAATCATCTTACCCAAAGTTTTAAAAATATTTGTCAGTTACAAAAGAGTAACGTACAATAGTCAAACTCCTATTTATAGGGGACATTATAAAACAAAACTAAAATATCTGAGGTTTTTTCCTTTAAGGCCACTTGTCAATATTATTACAAAATTCTTCGACACATACTAAATTTAACCTGTAATCCACTTAATCTTGGCAATTTCTTCTTTTAACGTGTCAATCCAAGCAGGTTGGTTTTCTCCAACACTTTCTACTGCCTAAGATTTTACCTCTGTCTTATGACGCTTGCTCTGTTTCCTCTTGATAGCTCGCATATGGTGCTTGCCAGCGTAACCATTGATGATTAAATCCTTCATGATGGGATTTAATCTAATTTCTTCGCCTGACCATGGTTCGTCCACATACTTTGTATGAAATTTTGTTGCTAATATTTGTGTGACCAACTTCTCTTTCTTCTTCATTGATGATTTTGTCATATTAGTTGAAAATCCTAGTTCTTTGAAGGCGACTTGGTCTGTCATATCCATCTTCCCTGGTTTTGCAGAAAATATGAACTTATCTTCCTTAGCTAAATAATTCAACCTATGATTACCCCATTTTGAAATAGAACGTTAATCACCCAAAATAGAGTAATGTAACCCATGTTTTGAATGAAAATCGTAATTGAGTGTCAATCATGAACTACTAACAAGAGTACGTGCAGGTACATTGCTTTATCATGATTGGCCAATCTATTTCTAATAATGAGCCTTCGAGTTAGTTATATGGTGGTGCTCACCTAGCATCGCACGGACGCAAAGTACATGAACGAGTGGCATGAGGTGACTTGACCGGCCCTCACCTTTCCCTTTCCACACACGTTTTTTTTATTTGACATATTCAAATGAAATTAGAACATGTGACATCAGGCTGTGGTTGAGAGGTTTTGCACTTACCCTATTTTCCCCCCAATATTCTTCTAGAGGTGACATGTGTCTATGGGTTGAAACCGTGGTATTTTCCCTAGCCCGCTCTCTAGTTCTTAACCTTCGAGCTAGTTCTCTTCCCAATATGTCTCCTGACCATTGATATGGGTTGCTCGAGATCTATGGTTCATCGGGTCCCATTACTTCTGTGACTGTGCCAATTTTAACCCTATCTACCAAATGTGACCTCGCCTGCTAGTTTAACACTCCTCTATATTGATTTAGCATTCTGCCAAATATTAAGACTTGGATTCCAAGAAATTACTACAGTGATAAAGTAAGCTCCAAATGGGGATGCTACCCTCCCTGCGAGGTAGAAAAGAACGCGCAGTCCCAGTGCCTCATCCATAGGTTGCTCCCACAGCATGTGTGTTCCTTGTTCTGTCCTGGAGACTGAATGCTAGACCTATTGCTAAAAATCTAACTAAATACTTTATTCGGAAATCAAATGTGAAAATGCCCTATCATCAATCTTATTCGCACCTACCTATCCTAACTACTGAAATGAAAATTCCAATCAAGTAAAATGAAAATGCCAATGCATCCACGCCATCATTTTATCCACTGCTCATTTTCTTTTCACATTCTTGCTCCAAAGCTTGTTCATCCACAACTCATTTGATAAATTGCATATGAATTTGAATTTTAGACTTCCAGAAATACTAGGAATGTTCATTGTTTCTAGAAAAGCCGCAAAGGGATCTTCCAACACATGTATAAAATAACAATCACATATCATTTATTCCACTGCATTCTATTTTTCAGGTGATTGATCTTGTTCATTTCCATCAAGAGACTGAAAATTCTGATGAAATTGTTGGGGGAAATGACCTTCTGAATTAGAAAGTGACACAGGCTGAAAAAAAATCATCAATGTAGAACAAGTCATATCTAATGCTGATGTTGAGCTGCCATTATCTTCACTTCTAATCTTATAGTCCTTTCTAAGCCTTAAATTATGATTGGTAGAATTTTCCATATAGCGTGCCATAGGATCATGAAAACCGTGAAAAATTGTTTCTTCGTGATGGACAAGAATAGAAAGAAAGGTCTCTTCCACAAGTGTTTGTTTCCCTCACTCTATTTCTTCAATTCCGATAACATTTTCAAATGAAATGGCAGTAATAGGTTTGTCTACTTTTCCATGCATCCCAACAAAAACATTCATACGTTCTTGAACATCTTCAAACATGACAGCCATATTATGTGCATCAAGGCTATCCTCTTGTTCATCAAACAATTCTGATTTGGTTTCATTAAACTTCTGGAAATTTGTTTGAGAACTGTCATTTTGACTTTCAAATGAATGAATGAAAATAAGTTCTTGTTCATAATCTTCTTGTAAATGTGAAAATCTAACATCATGAACTATTTCACAGTCTAGAGTTCCCATGGATGTATTTTCAAAACCATGATTTTCAAAAGAATCAAATAAAACCACTACATTTTCATTATCTTTCTATATCTCTGATTGAAAAATGGCATACGATGTTTTTTTTCTTTCCTGAAACTCTATGTCATTTGTTTTTTCACTACTTGGAGTCTCCATAGATGCAATTTCAGAATCCTCATCCATGTCTAGGCCACTTAGAAATTGGACCACCACATCATTCTCAAGGGAAGAAAGGCAACTTTGAAACACTTTGTCTTGCTGGAAATATTGTTGAATATCTTTATCAAGCTCAAGAGAAGGAAAATTACCTTTAACAACAATTCTTGATCAACTTCATCTTCTTTTTCAAGATGGCGGTTGAGCACAGGATACAACTCCAAGTTGAAATATCATTTCACGTAATCAGCTACATGATTGTTTAATGCATGTGAAGGTTGTCGATATTCCTTACTGACAACAATTTCCTCGTGTAAAACAGTGCTATTGTAGTCATATTTTCATGCTTCCTCTATAGTCCCATGCTTTGTTTTAAGCAATTCAAAGGAATAAAAGCATAATGGAAGATGGTCTACATTTGAAAATTCTTTTCTTTCCTTAGATTCAATATCATGATTGGAGGATTTCTGATTTGAAACATTATAAACATTTTGTTTCAGCAATTTAAAAGAAGTAAATCATAGTGGAAAGGTTTTTTCACATGTTTCCAATCCTTCTTCATTTTCTTCATCACTGTCATATGCATGTTCCTCAATTCTTTTATATTTTCGAGCACACTTAATTTCATGTTTATCTTTAACCAATGGTTGCAATTTCTTGTCAATTTGTTCCAGTGAATAAATGTGATTTGGCATCAACACACATTCCATTGCTTCAGTGATGATCTTAGAATTTTCTTTCAGCAATTTAAATGAAGAAACACATAAAGGTCAAGAATTTCCTTTAGCTGATTCGGTACTTTCTTCTCTGTAACTGTGATATGTAGGTTGATTTCTTTCATTAAACTGGTGGAAAGGAACATTTTCTGATAGTGAACATGTAGTTGGTTGTTCTAGGAATTCGGCCTCATAATCATCATCATATTCATCGTATATAGGCAAATCAGCAATATATGCAATGTCATCCAACAAGAACAAACTTGGAACATCAACCTACTCTTCAACAAACTGATTTGTGAGCTCATCTTCTTGGTTGTTTACAAATGAATATATGAAACAATCAGCTCCATGCTCATCATGTGATGGATTAGAAGCTAAATTAGCACCTCCTTTTCCAATAAGTGGAATACAATCTTTTGCAAAATCATTAGCATTGGAAACTTCAAGAGGACCTATGATATTGTCAATTTTATGCTCAAGATTCCAATCAACTATTTTCTGTTCATATTCACTTTCATGTTCTTGAGAATTCAACCCCTCATTTTGAATCTGTTTACATGCTTGGATATTGTGTTGAATGTCCTAAGCATCATTAAACATTTTTTGTAAGGACTTAGGTCTTCTTTCCACCAAGAGGAAAGACAAATCTGGATGAAGGGTAGTTGCATAATGGAGCATGGCAGCAGCTTCAGTGGGTTGAATTTCTTTGGGAAAATTGTAATAGATACTGGAAAACCTTCTACTAATTATAGAAATAGTTTCATTGCTCTGCTTTTTTAAGGCATAGAAATCTATAAGTTGTAGATCCAAAGATTTCTTCCTACCCAAAACTTTAAAAAGACATCCTTCAATTCCTCCCATGAGCTAATTGTCTTTGGCTGCAAATGTTTAAACCAGTCTTTGGTGTCCCCTTTCAAGGATTGAGAGAAGGCCCTCATACAAACATCATCATGGTCAATCTCAAACAAATCTATAAAATTCTCAAACCCTTGGATGTGTTTTTCAGCTAAGATGGCATCAGGTTCCCCATCAAACATAGGTAGTTACTCATAGTGTTTTGTAGGAAAATCATGAAGGATGTGGGGTAAATTTAAGGGTCTGTATCTATTTTGAGCCTTGGAGGGTGTTGGATCAAGTGCATGAGGTGAAATATCAACCTTGGTTTTATGAGGCTCATCAACTTGGTTATGGTCATCACATGGCTCATATGGAAATTTTTTATCAAAATTAGTGATGCAGTGAGGATATGCATGTACAACTTTAAGAGGAGGATATACAATTGCAAGATTCTCATGATCATCATTAGAATGCAGCAGGTAAAGAAAAATTTGTTTGGCATGTTCAAGGAAGGACCAAAGGCAACTTATAACAAAAAATAAAATGCCATGGAAAATATCCAATTTTAAGTACTTGTTTTCTTTCATAATGTCTTTTCATACCTCTGTCAAGGGATCTCATATTCCAGTGGAGTTTCTGAATTACATTTGAAGCTTGAGTGGAGTCGCCAATAATTTTTTGGAAGCTGGATTCTTCTACCAGTGGAACCTCCTTCAAACTGATTTTTGATGTGTGGAGTCGCTAGAGAAGGAATACAACCCATACATACCTAAGGGTCTACTACTCTCAAACCTTATAACTCAACCATGTCATTCTTTCCTAGAGAAAAGTTTTCAATTTCATCCTCGATAACGGTGCCAAAATGTTAGAACTCTGTAAATTTTGTTCATCTGATAGGTAAACGACAGAGGTAAATGTTTCAACTAGCTTTAGATCTAAGCACTAGCATGCTCAACTCAGAGAGGGATCTCTCGTGTCACTTGATATGTCTTTGGTAATCGGTGGCTAGATTTGGTTTGTTTCGGGGGTTTTGTAAAGTTGTTGGCAAAGGAATGGGGGTGACATTTGGGGCTATGGAGTCGAAAATGAATAAAGCAATGACAGGTTATCAGAACTATCTAGAGGAGAAAGGCTAAATGAGGCAATGAGTCTGAGCTTTTTAAATTGAAATATGCATGGTGAAAGAAGAAAGGAAAACAAATAACTGCATCAGAGCATATCGAAATGAGTTCTGAATTAGTTAAGAAGAGGATTACATAATTCAAATTGCTAAGTTGAGAGCATCATAAGATGAATTCCGGACTTTTAACTCTCCAATTTAAAAAGAGAAAAATGTAAATGGGATTTCAAATACACAAGAAATGCACACTATGAGAAAAAACAAAACTCATATTACATCCATTAGAATCTTTTCATAAACAGTTCAAAATGCTTCTGCATTTTATATTCACTTTGGCGCCAGAAATTTACCAAGACTTCCTGCTATGAGGGCAGGCCCCTCTTCGGTCCATCCAACCATTCATTTATCTTCGTAATAGTATATATAGATAAATTACATCCAGTATTCAAAACGAATCATCTTCCCCAAAGTTTAAAAATATCTGTCAGTTACAAAAGAGTAACGTACATCAGTCAAACTCTTATTTATAGGGGATGTTATAAAACAAAACTGACATATCTAAGGTTTTTGCCTTTAAGGCCACTTGTCAATATTATTACAAAATTCTCTAACACATACTAAATTCAACCTGCAATCTACTTAAGCTTGGAAATTTCTTCTTTTAACGTCTCAATCCAATCAAGTTGGTTTTCTCCAACACTTTTGACTGCCTAGCTTTTACCTTTGTCTTATGACGCTTGCTTTGTTTCCTCTTGACAGCTCATGTATGGTGCTCGCTTGCATAACCATTGATGATTAAATCCTTTATGATGGGATTTAATATAATTTATCCTCCTGTCCATGGCTTGTCCAAAAACTTTGTATGAAATGTTTTTGCTAATATTCACGCGACCAACTTCTCTTTCTTCTTCGTTGATGAATTTTTCATATTAGTTGAAAATCCTGGTTTGTTGAAGGTGACTTGGTCTGTCGTATCCATATTCCCTGTTTTTGAAGAAAACGTGAACTTATCTTCCTTAGCTGAATAATTTGACCTATGATTACCCCATTCTGAAATAGAACGTTAATCACCCAAAACAGAGTAATGTAACCCATGTTTTGAATGAAAATCGTAATTGAGTGCCAATCATGAACTACTGACAAGAGTACTTGCAAGTACGTTGGTTTATCATGTTTTTCCATTCTATTTAGAATAATGAGCCTTCGATTTAGTTATCTGGCGACGCTCACCTAGCATCGCACGAATGCAAACTACCTAAACGAGTGGCATGAGGTGATTTGACTGGTGGTCACCTTTCCCTTTCCATACATGATTTTTTGATTTGACATATTCAAATGACATTAGAACACATGACATTGGGGTGTGGTTGAGAGGTTTCATGCTTACCCTCTTTTCCCCCCGATATGCTTCTGGAGGTGACATGTGTCTATGGGTTGAAATCGTGGTATTTTCCCCAGCCCGCTCTCTAGTGCCTAACCTTCATGCTATCTCTTTGCCTGATATGTCTCCTAACCGTTGATCTGGGATTCTCGAGATCTATGGTTCGTCGGGTCCCACTACTTCCGCGTCTGCGCCAATTTTAGCCCTGTTCGCTAGATGTGACCCCGCCTGCTAGTTTAACACTCCTCTATACTGATTTAGCATTTTTCCAAATCTCAAGACTTGGATTCTGTTGACGGGCGAAAATGACCGTCTGTCAACTAGGAGAGTGGAACCAGTCCGGGGTTGTCTAAATAACCCAAGCCGTTTGGTATGGACCACCCTGACGAGTTTAACGGCTCCGTTGGCCGCCCTAAGGTCTCGTAAGGAAACCAAAGAGAAAGTGATTTAAGCTAAATGAT
>JASDQU010739422.1:86763-107379 GCA_032191745.1 Picea mariana | reverse complement strand
CATGTAATGTATAAATATCTAAAACTGATACACAATGTTCTTCAGTGTGTTTTTTACAATTTCTCCAAGATTCAATACTTGGAACCTCTCAGAAAAGGAGTTATAGAAAAAATGGCATACCTTGTTGAATTCTGGCTTATTCTAGAGAGATACCTTGTAGAGCGTGCCCCACAAAAATTTTTGATGAATTGATCTGAAACTATTACACAGAATATTACAGACTATACCCTAACCAACACATTTTGTCTCACTTAATTTGGATCTGTTATGAATAAGTTATGATGTTGTTACCCGAAACACCTGATTTTGACTAGTTTCAAGACGAGCCACAAACCCTATTTTCCATAGAGTGTAACTCCCAAAATACAACGACCCACAAGCTGAATTTTTAACCACAGATACTTGGATATGTTTTCTCACTTGCATAGAAATTTCAAGATCTGAATCATTATAGAAAAAAAGTTATAGCGAAAATGGTGAAATGACCTGTAAATAACATACCTTAGAAAGCACCATCAAAAGAATTTATCCTTCTTTGCATTTCGGCCTTCTTTTCTTCACTTTCCTCAGAATTTCATATTATATATCATTTGGTTACCTCAGACACCTATATATATTCAATATGCACAAATGTGATTCAAATGATAGAGCCTTGCCTCTTATTTATACTCTCCAAGTAGCTTCCTTAAAAACATCTTCTAGGTCACTTGGCACACTTTCCTTATTTTAGGGTTGGGTCCACTTCTAATTTCTCCATTAAATTTATTATTGAAACAATTTATTTTGTATTCACTTTGAATTATAATACACTCATCACTTCACTTTATTATTTACCTTTTNACTACTTTGACCTTTTGGGACTTCTAGATGACATATGAGGGTCCTCCAACTTCGTCAGGCCATAACTCTCAAACCATGAGGAGTTATGTGACGTTCTACATACCACCAGAAATGGAATGACATGTACTATCCATATAGAATAGTATTATCTGAAAATATATCATAACTAATACTAATACCCATCAAACAAACTTGGGTCCATTACCCAAACCTGGGGTCTCCAACTTCTAATGGCCATAACTCTCTAACCGTGAGAAATTATGTGACGTTCCACATACCACCAAAAATGACATGAAAATCACTATCCATCTAGGATATTTTCCCTGACAAATTCACTTTCCTTCATCTCATTATTCCACAATTAAGCATGGGTCTCTTACTCCACAAAGCGTCTTCCCGTGAGGGCTTTCACCATAAGGGGACCACTTTGGAGTTCATCCATATTTACTTCTTATAAACCATGAAAAAACAATAATCAGTCATATTTACATCAAACAATATTGGGTCCATTACCCAAACCTTTGTGCTACGGGGCTTTCTTCAAGGGTTGACATCAATGACAACCAACCTTAATCAACATATATTCCATACAATGCTTCAAACAAATTCATTTTCAATGAGGCTTGATACCCATTGTTGTAGATAAATTCAAATAAATGAATATAATCATCCCACTTTGATGGTTGATCCATCACATACATCCTAAGCATGTCCTTAATTATCATATTCATCCTCTATGTTTTCCCATTTGACTCTAGATGATACATTGTACTGAGATTTAAATTTTTTCCAAAGCCTTTGAAAAAACCTTTCCAATATTTGGAAGTGAACTTTTGATCTCTATCTAAAATTGTTGCTTTAGGAACTCCATGTATCCTAGAAACTTCTTTTATATATCTCTTCAATATTTGTTTTCTTATGTGTAGCCTTTACCAGAATAAAATGTGTTTCCTTAGTTAATTTATCCACCACCACCATGATGGAATCATGTTGCTTCACTATTATGAGTAACTTAGTAATAAAATCCAATGTAACAACTTCACACTTTCATTTTGGAATGGACAATGGTTGTAGAAAACCTATTGGATGTTTATTCTCTCTCTTTATCTTTTGGCATTATAGACATATAGCTATGTAATTAGCCACTTCCTTCTTCATTCCTGACCAAAAGTATTGGCTTCTTATTGTTGTAATTGTCTTATGATATCCTGGGTGCCTAGATTATGGCACATTATGCATTTCTTTCAGAACTTCATTTTTCATCTCACTGGAATTTGGCACATACACTTTGTCTTTGTGTATGAGAATTCCATCTTCTTTCATCTCGTAAGAATTAAATTTCTGCTGAAAATTACCTTACTAAAATATTTCCTTTATTTTTACATACTAATGATATGAATTTGTTGTTGCAATAATTTTGTCTTTCAAATATTTCATGTACATGTTGATAGCTACAATATGCACTTCATGATATCTTATTTCAAGTGCATCAACCACTTGATTTCCCTTGCTCTTTATATGCTTAATTTCAAAGTCATACTCACTCATAAATTATACCCATCTAATTTGTCTATCATTTAGTATTGGTTGTCCAAACAAATTATTCAAACCACAGTGATCTATCCTTAGCTCAGATTTCTTACCCATCAGTTAGTGCCTCCACATTTTCAATACATGTACAATTGTTGCTAACTCTATATCGTGGGTAGCATAATTTCTTTCATGTTCTTTTAATTTTCTGGATTCATAGCATACCACATGATATTTTTTACTAAGGACTCCATCGAACCCTTCCTTGCATGTATCGGTGCACACAACAAAATATTCGTTCAGATTTGCAATCTTCAATATTGGTGCACTTATCAATATTTCCTTCAACTACTGATAGATTTTTTCACAATTGAAACTCTATTCGAACTTCACTCCCTTATTTTGCAAGGAATTGATTAGGCTTGCAATATTTGAAAATCATTTTATGAATCTTTAGTAATAGCCAACAATACCCATGAATGATCTAACCTCTATTACATTCTTCATCACTGACCATCCTCTAATGGCCTCTATCTTATTAGGATCCATTTCTATCCCATCTACTGAAATTGTATGCCCCAAGTAGTGAATCTTATTTTGGTAAAAGATTTACTTAATTAGATTAGCATACAACTTATGCTCTCTTAATACTTACAACACCATTCTCAAATCATGATCATGTTCCTATTTTGACTTAAATCAGACGAATATATCATCTAGGAATACAATCACAAACTTGTATAGGTACTCCTGGAACACTCCATTCATCAGGCACATAAATATTGTTGGGGAATTTGATAGTCCAAATGGTACTAATGTGAATTAATAATGGACATATCTTTTCCTGGATGTTTTCTTGTTGATGTCTCCTTACTTTATCATTACTTGATGATATCTAGATCTCAAGTCAATCTTAGAAAATATTATTACACCTTTCAGTTGATCAAACAAATTATCAATTCTTGGAAAAGGCTACATGTTCTGTATGGTGACCTTATTAAGCTGCATGAAATCAATAAAAAACTTCAAGGTTACATATTTATTATTCACAAAAAGAATCGGGGCTCCCCAAGGTGACACACTTTGGTGTATATACCCCTTCTTTAACAACTCTTCAAGTTTCATCTACAACTCCTTGAATTCTGGTGTGCCTATTCTATAAGGTGTCTTGGATACTCAGGCATCTCCTAGCACCAAATCAATAGGGAAATCAATGTCTCTCTTTGGTGGAAATCCTGGGATTTCTCTAAAAAAATATTCAAAATCTTTTAATAACGGTGGTCTTCAATGCTTGTCACTTTATCATTGGCTACCTCCTCCATATAGACTGCAAAAATATGACATTCCTTTCTAAAACTCTTTTTCAACTATATATCTAAAAATTCTCTAACAAATGCAACTCTTGGAATTCCCTGAATCGTTTCTTCCTTCCCTTCTTCATCAAGACATTTGATTGTCTTATTGTAACAGTCTATGACAACATGATTTTTTTCCAACAAATCCATGCCAATTAGACAATCATATGAACCTAATGGTATGATGTTTACATCTACCTTTTTGTTGAGTCCATTCATGTTTATCATAAAATATTTAACCAATTATTTTATCTTCCTCTTATCTCACATGGCTAATTGAACTAACTAATATTTTTTATGCTTACTCCTTTGCAAGTGAAATATTTAAACAAAGTTAGCATTTATGTAACTATGGATAGCTCTAGAATCTATTAAAATTTATTTGGGTTGGTTATTAATCTTACCTTCCACTTCAATCATGGGGTATTGATATTCAACTTGCTTGTTTTCCAAGGCTACATAAATCCTTGGCACGATTCCTCTCATGTATTCCAATGCTTCATCTTCTTGAATGTTATGGACAATCCTCATTATTTCTCCTTTGTGAGGGAAGTCCCTATATAAATGATTTCCCTCACATCCACAACATTGTACAGGTTATTTCCTTGGAATCTTTACAAATGAATCTACATTCTTATGTTCATTTTGGGTTGACTGACCTTGCTAATTTTCTTGGGAGTTGTTCCTAAAAAAGGGTGGCTTAAAACCTTTTTTCCTTTTCTCCTTCCTCTCTTTAATCTTGTCATTCCAAGTCCTTTGGAACATTGCACTTCCCTTTCTCTGCTCATAAAGGTGTCTTTCCCTCCTTATGGTTTCCTCCAAGGTATTGGGGTTATCATGTTGAATATTGTCACTATAGAAGGAGGGTAACCCACTTAAAAACATTTGAATTTTGACCTTCTCATTCTTGATGAAGTCAACATACTTCAATAATTCAAAGAACCACTTCTCATATTCCTCCATTGTCATGATTCCCAACTTGAGTTCAAGGAAATATTTCATCTTTCTCTGATATTAATTCTCTGACAAATATTTATCATGGAAATATCCTTTGAACTAACTCTATGAGATCCTCTTCTGATCGAGGTTTTTGGCTTTCTTACGCTAATATAACCACATGGTTTCCTTTCCTTGCAAGTGGTAGGTGGAAATCATATCTTCTACCGGGGGGAATAATCATGCAACTGGAAATATATATCCATTTCCAACAGCCAGGCTTCGACCTATTCTCCTTTCATGTGTTCACCATTGAAAGTAGATGGCTTGATCTTCTTGATCTCTCCTTGCAATATGTTTGCTTCATGCCTTCTCCTTTGCCTCTAAATAGGAGACACACTTGGGATTCTCCCTGGATCTGAACTTGCATGAGTTCTTCTTGTGGACTACCTTGGAGAATGATGGTGTCTACTCATTCTTCTTAATTTCCTATCATTTCCATGATCATCACTTTTGTTATGAGATATAGATGTTGACACTTTTCTAGAACTAGATTCTTTCTTGGTACCACAGTCCTTGTTAACCTACTTATAAAATATGTTTAAGCTATGAATTATCTCTTCCTAATCCTTCATAATACTTTTTTTTATCATCTCTATATCTCTACACTTCCCTATGCAGGCTTCTCATAGTGACAGGCTCTTGCCTATCTCTTCTTCCATTTGACTCTGTCTCGGAATTCCCCATGCTGACATGTAGACCTATGATTTCTTCATCATGGATGTAATATCCCTCAGCATCTTCCATAACTCCAATTCTCATATAAGAACCAAATTTTTTTTCTTGTACCTCTAATTCTGCAAGAAATGACCATTTAATAATTATTTTTAGAAACATGCATAGCATAAAACATTTCATCCATTAGTATACATATTATTTCTTCATCCATTTATGAATTACATATTTAACCAATTCAATTTTTGATTCCCTTGATGCATTCCTTCCTTAAAAAAACTTTCCAATGGATGTACACATGCCTCAATCTGAGTTCTGAGTGAAAAGTTACCTGTTTCCAATTCCACTCTTTAATTGCTACAAAAATATATTTATTAATTTCTGGAAGATTTTATTTTCCCAAATCAATTTTTTGGTTGTACATATGTCTTCTAATCCTCAATACCTTTCCAATTACTATTTGTTTTCCCAAATCTAAGCTTCGAGCTGAAATTTATGGTCTAGAGAAGTTTAGGTTGTTTTACCCAATTTATCCCTGCATGATACATGTATCTTATTTCTCTTCCTACACATTTCCAGGTACCCATAACTAAAATATGACTCCACCACTAGCTTATACGGGTCATAATATTTCCATTGACTTCTCATGTGCCCCGAACGGAGTTTTGTGCATGGATTTATGCCCTCTGGAAGTAAATTTGGTGCCAAAATGTTTACCCTCACTATTTTAGTTGTAACTTACTCATATGAGATCCATTTTGCAAATAGTTTAGCTCATTGAATAGATCTCTTTGAGTTATTTTATTTGAGATGCAGAAACAAAGTGTACCTTGGTACACTTGGTATCATGGTTTTGATTGGATAAAAATGTTGTTTCGGCCCTCAAAAATGCCCCGCAAGTTAATGACCTTCAAAAACCAAAACAAATCGCATAAGAATGATTGTTTTACTACTATAACAACCCTTTAAATATGAATCGTTGATCTCAAATTGCATGGAATATGAGCCATTTATCTACACTACATCGACTATCAGTGATCGATGTTCTCCCATTGGTGCGCACCACACTTTCCTCAATCTGTTGATGTGACTGTCAGCCATCTATCCCTTTCCTTGATCTATTGATGTGACCGTCAACCATCGATCCCTTTCCTTGACAACTAATTTGTACACAACTCTAAATCAGTCAATTCAACCATCGATCATCGACAATATTTTTTGATGAATGAAATTCCTCACTAATTCGACCGATGCACGACCATTGTCCCATTGGTGATTGGTAATCCTTGACAATTGTAAAAAACACTTCCCAATATTGGTCGACCTGATTGCCACTTCTTTTGGTTGACGTGGAAATTGTCGACGTGGCATAACATGTGGATTTTCATGTGGCATGACATGTCATCCTGAGGTGTCAACTTGGGTGACATGGAATGACACATAATCACCCTCTTCCCTCCATTGACCATCAATCGATTATTTTGGACAACCCAAACACTTTTTTGAATCATCCAATGTCCAACCACCGACTCATCAACCATCGATGACTTTTTTTGCTTGATTTGAAACACTTTACCGAATCGGTGGACACCTGACCATTGGCTCATCGACCATCGACGATTGAAATTATTTCGTAGGATTCATCTGACATTAACCGTCGACCTCGTTAGTTAGATATTTCCTTCGGCCGATCCAACGCTTTTCCATTTCGGTCAACCCAACCATTAGTCCTCAATGATTTCTCTTGGTGAACTTCAACACTTAGAAATTTTTTGACATTTCTCTAATTGATATGGACTGTCAATCTGATCCCTTTCAAAAACACCCAAAATGAATCATGTCCATTGATTTGATCAACCTTTCAAATGGATAAAACATTACAAATTTTTAAATTTTTCATAGTGAATCTTGGTCATCGATCTCATGATCAAAAGGGATCTCAGTCGTTGATTTGTTAAACTGCCTGTAACTCTACAAGAAACCATTATAATTTGAATTTCGAGCATTCCAGGTCGAATTTTGATCTTCAGCTTTACCGCTCTACTCTATTAACCCTCTTAAACATTATAGAGTCATTCAAACTCATATTTTTCCCATGTTTTTGGGGATTTCTCTATAAATTCTCCGTTTTCCCCAAATCTCTCATAGGCAAAATCTGCAACAACGAATTTCACCAATTCGCTCTAGTTTGAGCACATGCAAGCTCGATGTTTGAACCAGACACTCTCATAACATAATGTAACATTTTTCAACCCAGATGAGAGACATTATGGTGTGGAATAACTCATAAAAATGAAATTTCTGCTAACTAATGTTATTCATTGACAGTTAACTAATTTCATGTAGCTTACAACTACAAATTTTAACCAGATTTAACTGCCATCAAAAACCAACCAATTGATGCATCTAAATCATGATAAATCAACATGAATGCAGTATAATAATTCAACACAGCAGCATATAAATTATTTATGAATACACATAGTTCATGCACAACATTTAAACTCATAAATAACACAGCACGAAGCTTAAACACTCATATTTTGTAACAGATGTTAAACCAACTGCTTGGGATGGACATTCCACCCAACCATAGATTGACTATTCCAAATATCAATACTCATTCACCCCTGAGTTGAGGTTGGTAATCCATAAAAGAGGGTGGTCTCTCATTGTCCACTCATAGTTCGGAAAACTCATAATCCATTGATATCTTCCTACAACTATCTTGATTTTCTACCATCTCTCTTTCTATTGATGTTCCCAACCCAAGGAATGTATCCCTTCACTGATATCAGTCCCTCGGTCATCCCATTCGTTTATCAAGGTCTCTCTGGCACAAGTAACCATGAATCTCTTAGTTGGGAACTCAAGGGAACTTGTTTCTAGGAAAACTACCAGCAAACCAACAACAAACACTTGTTGTTATAGTGAAACTCTCCTAGGAGTTCACTCTTCAGGACTAACAACCTAGTTATGTAGTTTCCATCTCCAAAATGCTCCAAATACACTCCATCTTTCTCTAGAATTCACCCTCCATGGTTGCACTAGCTCCAAGCTCTCTTTGTTTCTCTCTACTTGTTGCTCATGCACAAAAACTTCATGTGTAAAACCGATGTCCCAACCCATGTGAATTTCCTCCAGTTGGCTTGTCTTTGTTGAATCACACTCTTCCCCAAGTTGATTGTACTCAACCCCCATGTGCCCAGTAACTTTTGGATGTGACCACTCACACCCACCCTCTTACATGTATTCAATGATTTCATTTGGGAACATTCAATAAAAAATTAGAAGTTTCATTTACAAATAGAAAATTTATGAAAATGGTTTGGATTAATATACATGGGTAATCCAACCTTGGACCCCTCTTTTCCATTATCCTAGACACTCCCCTCTCTTGTGGAATAATTCATCCCCCGTGTTTTTCTATGTCCCCATAGTAGTTGGCATCACATTTTATTAGTAAAATGTAGAAATACAATTCCCATATTACATCATTTTGTTCGTAGCCACACATTATATCTACATAAGCATTAATTAAACTAGGGATTATAGTGGGGATGTTACACCCCCCACACACACATGAAAAAATATAATACCTACCCAACATTCTCCCACTTGTTGTTTTCTTTGCATACATGGGGTCACAGGATTACATGGTCAACAAGCTAGGATAGTAATCCCCATTGTTTCTCTACACCAGGGAAACTTATCGGTGCTCACATACTTTCTCAATGAGTCTGCAACATTCTTCAAAGTTTCAAACTTCTCTAGCAACACCTTCTTGTTTTCAACCATGTCTCTCACAAAGTGATACTGGACATCAATATACTTTGTCTTTGAATGATAAGTTGGGTTCTTAGCCAATAATATTGCACTTTGATTGTCGCAATCTAATCTTGTTTCTTGTTTTACCAACCCAATAATTGAACACAATCTTTGTAATAATATTTCTTCTTTGCATGCATGAGTGGTTTCCATGTATTCATCTTTTGTATTTGAGAGTGCCAGTATAGCTTGTCTTTTTCTCATCCAATTGATTGTTCCTCCAAATAGGTTAAACACATACCCACTTTTAAATATTCAGCGATCCATATCTCCAACCTAGTTTGCATCAATAAACCCATGTATGTCCAACACTATTTTCAATCCTGGTCTTCCTTGGTAGAACAATTCATAACTATAATTTCCACACAAATACCTAAAAACCCTTTTTAATGTTGTCCATTATTCCTTCCCTAGCTTTGACATATACCTACTCAAAACTCCCACTGCATGTGCAATGTCTGGTCTGGTACAAACCATTGCATACATCAAAATTCCAACTGCACTAGAATGTAGAACATGGGACATTTCCTCTTCCTCTTCCTTTATCTTGGGACACTGATCTGTAGATAAATTTATACATACAGGAATAGGAACCTTGATCAGTTTACTTTTCTACATATTAAAACTTTGCAATATCATCTCAATATATTTTCTTTGATTCAACCATAGTTTCATGTTTACATGATCTCTTTTCATCTCCATTCCCAAAATGAAGTTAGCAGCACCAAGATCCTTCATGTAAAATTTGGAGGAAAGTTATGATTTCACCTCCTTGATAGCATCTGTGTTATTTCCTACCAACAATTGTTGGAAATATGGAAATATAGGTTGGCATTGATGGAATTGGAATTGACAATAGATCTGTGATGATGATAATAGCATTGATGGCATTGGCATTGGCATTGACAGTATTGACTCTACTGCATAATCATGACTGGAATAGGGGTACTAATGTTACATACATTTCAGATGTGTTGACATTATGGTGGTTGTGATGACATTGACAGTGTTACATATATTTAAATCTGAACGTCTAAAACAGAGAAGAAGCTAGTCTCTCCAATTTTGACAAGGATCACCTGAAAGATAAAAGGAGACATGAAGAGCAACGAGGCAAGGTTAAAGACAGGGTAGATGACACATCAGGATCAAGACCAAAAATCGCACTGAGATAAATGATCCTTAGATCATCGCAGTGGTTCATATTCTGGCTTGGTTGATGACAGAGTTTGGCATGACCATGCATTAACCAAGAGGAGGAGGAAGACTGAAGATTATCACACTATGCATCATGAAAAAAATCCATTGGAAAGAAGAACTGAATATCAAGAATCAAGAAGCGTTTGGGGTGGTCATAATAATCGTAGAACCCACAACCACAAAATTCCTCTAGGTATTTCTAAGAGGATGCACGAGCAGAAAATGGCAGATCGCCATGCTTCAAAATTGAAACGATTTGTTGCTGATGAAAGTGCTTCTGAGGATGAACATGTCAAAAGAGGTTGCTCCAAATTGGAACATTGGGCCAGTCAGAAAGAAAGGGATGATGCTAATAAATGGCAAATCGATGCAAGCAAATGTCAGAAGACACATGTCAATCATGAGGAATCTGTAGCTGGAAAAGAGGAGCAAACAAAGATGGATTGGAATGTTGGTATAGTGTTGAAAAGGAAACCTAGAAAGGAGCGTCCACATTCAAGAGAGCAGTATGATCAGACTAAAAATTAGGAGGGAAAGGAGATCGTTTCAAATGAACATATTCATGTTGTTGATGGTACTTGGTTAGATGCAGATCAGAGTGGAAATAGACAACATTTTGAGACAGTATCCAAATTGGAAAAGCATAGGGAACGTTTTAAACAAAAAATTCCAAATGAAAAGGAAAACCAAAAGAAAGCTAAGAATGAAACTCTTTCATAAAATGAGACAAAAGAATTTAAACAAGAAAGGCCTACTCGAAAAAGGAGGTGGGTGGAAGTAGCAACTAAACTTGTCTTATTTATGTCTTCTTGAACAACCAGAGACCAAGTCGATCAAGTTTTTCAACTTGTTAACGAGTTTAAACATCGATAGAAATCTCAGAGATTGAATGCGGATGATGCAATTGAAGTTAAACAATGAAAACACAATTGCAGAGCTCGAAATCAAATTGACAAGCAAATCAAAGGATCGATTTCAATCATAGAGGAATAAGAATGAAGAGTTGCAGGCGGAGTCTCAGCAACCGTCCGATCAAATGATCAACGGTGGTGATTGATTTACCGATTGGGATTTAACCCACATTGGCAATGGGGCAGGGTTCATATGAGTTTATAAATACCGCCCTCACTATACCTATTCGACGTGTAGTGCAAAGGTATGGCAGGGGCTCTAGGTGCTTGGCCTTAACATGAGGATCACCATCCTAGAGCCAGGGATGACCTATCAAGACCCCTACCTTTTGGAATAAGTGACAACAATCGTTGATTTACCGAGGAGATGATCTCATCCGTTGGATTAATATTTTTTTAATACATTGTTGGCGCGATGGTCATATGGGTGATCGAGGGTTTAAAACGTGTTAGTTAATTTTAGTTGGCAGAAATTGCAACGACGAAGAGACTACTATGTATATCGATAACTTTGGCATAATTCCAATGTTGGATGATTGCTAAGTTCAAATGTTTGTGAATAAACATTCGGATGTTAAGACTGTTAGCACTTTGTAAAGTTTGTCCAGATGACAGACAAACGACAAAGGTAATTATTTCAACCAGCTTTAGAGCTGAGCACTAGCATGCTCAACTCAGAGAGGGCTCTCTCGTCTCACTTAATATGTCTTTGCTAATCGGTGGCTAGATTTGGTTTGTTTGGGGGGGTTTGTAAAGTAGTTAGTGAAGGAATGGGGGTGACATTTGGGGATATGGAGTCTAAAATGAATAAATCAGTGACAGGTTATCAGATCTATCTAAAGGAGAAAGGCTAAATGAGGCAATGAGTCTGAGATTTTTAAATTGAAATTTGCATGGTGAAAGAAGAAAGGAAAACAAATAACTGCATCAGAGCATATCGAAATGAGTTATGAATTAGTTAAGAAGAGGATTACATAATTCAAATTTCTAAGTCGAGAGCATCATAAGACGAATTATGGACTTTTAACTCTCCAATTTAAAAAGAGGAAAATGTAAATGGCATTTCAAAGACATGAGAAATACACACTACGAGAGAAAACAAAACTCATATCACAAGCATTAGAATATTTTAATAAACAGTTCAAAATGATTTTGCATTGTATATTCACTTTGGCTCCAGAAATTTACAAATTCTTCCTACCACAAGGGCATGCCCCTCTTCAGTCTGTCCAACCGTTCATTTATCTTCGTAATAGTATATATAGATAAATTACATTCGGGATTCAAAACGAATCATCTTCCCCAAAGTTTTAAAAATATTTTTCAGTTACGAAAGAGTAACGTATAGTAGTCGAACTCCTATTTATAGGGGACGTTATAAAACAAAACTGAAATATATGAGGTTTTTTCCTTTAAGGCCACTTGTCAATATTATTACAAAATTCTCTGACACATACTAAATTTAACCTGCAATCTACTTAAGCTTGGAAATTTCTTGTTTTAATGTGTCAATCCAAGCAGGTTGGTTTTCTCCAACACTTTCTATTGTCTAAGCTTTTACCTCTGTCTTATGACGCTTGCTATGTTTCCTCTTGATAGCTCATGTATGGTGCTCGCCTGTGTAACTGTTGATGATTAAATCCTTCATGATGGGATTTAATCTAATTTCTCCACCTAACCATGGTTCGTCCATAGACTTTGTATGAAATTGTGTTGCTAATATTCGTGCGACCAACTTCTCTTTCTTCTTCGTTGATGATTTTGTCATATTAGTTGAAAATCCTGGTTTGTTGAAGGCGACTTGGTCTATCGTATCCATCTTCCCTGGTTTTGCAGAAAAGATGAAATTATCTTCCTTAGATAAATAATTCGACCTGTGATTACCTCGTTCTAAAATAGAACATTAATCGCCCAAAACAGAGTAATGTAACCCATGTTTTGAATAAAAATCGTAATTGAGTGTCAATCATGAACTACTGACAGGAGTACGTGCAGGTACATTAGTTTATCATGGTTGGCCAATCTATTTCAAATAATGAGCCTTCAAGTTAGTTATCGGGCGGTGCTCACCTGACATCGCACGGACGCAAAGTACATGAACGAGTGGCATGAGGTGATTTGACCGGCCCTCACCTTTCCCTTTCCACACGTGATTTTTTGATTTGACATATTCAAATGACATTAGAACATGTGACATCGGGCTGTGGTTGAGCAGTTTCATGCTTACCCTATTTTCCCCCCGATATGCTTCTGGAGGTGACATGTGTCTATGGGTTGAAACCACAGTATTTTCCACAGCTCGCTCTCTAGTTCTTAACCTTCGCACTAGTTCTTTTCCTAATTTGTTTCCTAACCATTGATATGGGTTTCTTGAGATCTATGGTTCATCAGGTCCCATTACTTCCACAACTGCGCCAATTTTAACCCTGTCTATCATATGTGACCTCGCCTGCTAGTTTAACACTCCTCTATATTGATTTAGCATTCTGCCAAATTTCAAGACTTGGATTCCAAGAAATTACTACAGTGATAACATAGGCTCCAACTAGAAATGCTACCCTCCCTGCGAGGTAGCAAAGAACGCGTAGTCTCAGTGCCTCAACCATAGGTTGCTCCCACAGCATGTGTGTTCCATGTTCTGTCCTGGAGACTGAATTCCAGACCTACTGCTAAAAATCTAAGCTTATTCAAAAATCAAATGTGAAAATGCCCTATCATCAAGCATATTCACACCTACCTATCCTAACTACTAAAATGAAAATGCCAATCAAGTAAAATGAAAATGCCAATGTAGCCACACCATCATTTTATCCACTTCTTATTTTCTGTGTACATGCTTGCTCCAAAGCCTGTTCATCAACAACTCATTTGATAAATTGCATATGAATTTGAATTTTAGACTTCCCGAAATATTAGGACTGTTCGTTGTTTCTATCAAAGCCGCAAAGGGATCTTCCAACACATGTATAAAACAACAATCACATATCATTTATTCCACCGCATTTTGGTTTTCAAGTGATTGATATTGTTTATTTCCATCAAGGGACTGAAAATTCTGATGAAACTGTTGGGGGAAACGACCTTCCGAATTAGAAAGTGACACGGTCTGAAAAGAAATCATCGATGTAGAACAAGTCATATCTAATGCTGACATTGAGATGCCATTATCTTCACTTTTGATATTATAGTCCTTTCTAAGCCTTAAATTCTGATTGGTAGAATTTTCCATATAATGTGCCATGGGATCATGAAAACCGTGAAAAATTGTTTCTTCTTGACGGACAAGAATAGAAAGAAAGGTCTCTTCCACAAGTGTTTGTTTCCCTCGCTCTATTTCTTCAGTTCTGAGAACATTTTCAAATGAAATGGCAGCAATAGGTTTGTCTACTTTTCCATGCATCCCAACAAAAAAATTCATACATTCTTGAACATCTTCAAATATGACAGCCATATTATGTGCATCAAGGCTATCCTCTTGTTCATCAAACAATTCCGATTTGGTTTCATTAAACTTCTGGAAATTTGTTTGAGGATTGTCGTTTTGACTTTCAAATGAATGAATGGAAATAAGTTCTTGTTTATAATCTTCTTGTAAATGTGAAAATCTAACATCATGAACTATTTCACAGTCTAGAGTTCCCATGGATGTATTTTCAAAACCATGATTTTCAAAAGAATCAAATAAAACCACTACATTTTCATTATCTTTATGTATCTCTGATTGAAAAATGGCATACGATGTTTTGTTGCTTTCTTGAAATTCTATGTCATTTGTTTTTTTTCTACTTGGAGTTTCCATAGATGCAGTTTCAGGATCCTCATCCATGTCTAGGCCACTTAGAAATTGGACCACCAGATCATTCTCAGGGGAAGAAAGACAACTTTGAAACACTTTGTCTTGTTGGAAATATTGTTGAATATCTTTATCAAGCTCAGGAGAAGGAAAATTACCTTTAACAACGATTTCTTGATCATCTTCATCTTCTTTTTCAAGCTAGTGGTTGAGCACAAGATACAACTCTGATTTGAAATATCCTTTCACGTAATCAGCTACATGATTGTTTAATGCATGTGAAGGTTGTCTATCTTCCTTACTGATAACAATTTCCTCGTGTAAAATAGTGCTATTGTAGTCAAATTTTCATGCTTCCTCTGTAGTCCCGTGATTTGTTTTAAGAAATTCAAAGGAATAAAAGCATAATGGAAGATGGTCTACATTTGCAAATTCTTTTCTTTCCTCAGATTCAATATCATGATTGGAGGATTTCTGATTTGAAACATAATAAACATTTTGTTTCAGCAATTTAAAAGAAGTAAATCACAATGGCAAGGTTTTTTCGCATGTTTCCAATCCTTCTTCATTTTCTTCATCACCGTCATATGCATGTTCCTCAATTCTTTTAGATTTTCAAGCACACTTAATTTCATGTTTATCTTTAACCAATGGCTGCAATTTCTTGTCAATTTGTTCCAGTGAATCATTGTGATTTGGCATCAACACACATTCCATTTCTTCAATGATGATCTTAGAATTTTCTTTCAGCAATTTAAATGAAAAAACGCATAAAGGTAAAGAATTTATTCAGCTGATTTGGTACTTTCTTCTTTGTAACTGTTATATGTAGGTTGATTGCTTTCATTAAACTGGTGGAAAGGAACATTTTCTGATAGTGAACATGCAGTTTGTTGTTCTAGGAATTCAGCCTCATAATCATCATCATATTCATAATATATAGGCAAATCAGCAATATATGCAATGTCATCCAACAAGAACAAACTTGGAACATCAACCTGCTCTTCGAGAAACTGATTTGCGAACCCATCTTCTTGGTTGTTTACAAATGAATATATGAAACAATCAGCTCCATGTTCATCATGTGATGGATCAGAAGCTAAATTAGCACCTCCTTTTCCAATAAGTGGAATACAATCTTTTGCAAAATCATTAGCATTGGAAACTTCAAGAGGACCTATGATATTGTCAATTTTATGCTCAAGATTCCAATCAACTATTTTCTATTCATATTCACTTTCATGTTCTTGAGCATTCAACCCCTCATTTTGAATATGTTTACATGCTTGGATATTGTTTTGAATGTCCTGAGCATCATTAAACATTGTTTGTAAGGACTTAGGTCTTCTTTCCATCAGGAGGAAAGACAAATTTGGATGAAGGGTAGTTGCATAATGGAGCATGGCAGCAGCTTTAGTGGGTTGAATTTCTTTGGGAAAATTGTAATAGATACTGGAAAACCTTCTATTGAATATAGAAATAGTTTCATTGCTCTGTTTTTTTAAGGCATAGAACTCTATAAGCTGTAGATCCAAAGATTTCTTCCTACCCCAAAACTTTAAAAAGACATCCTTCAATTCCACCCATGAGCTAATTGTCTTTGGCTGCAAATGTTTAAACCAGTCTTTGGTGTCCCCTTTCAAGGATTGAGAGAAGGCCCTCATACAAACATCATCATGGTCAGTCTCAAAAAAATCTATAAAATGCTCAAACCCATGGATGTGTTTTTCAGCTGAGATGGCATCAGGTTCCCCATCAAACATAGGTAGGTACTCATAGTGTTTTGTAGGAAAATCATGAAGGATGTGGGGTAACTTTAAGGGTCTATATCTATTTTGAGCCTTGGAGGGTGTTGGATCAAGTGCATGAGGTGAAATATCAACCTTGGTTTCATGAGGCTCATCAACTTGGTTATGGTCATCACATGGCTCAGATGGAAAAAATTTATCGAAATCAGTGATACAGTGAGGATATGCATGTACAACTTTAAGAGGAGGATATACAATTGCAAGATTCTCATGATCATCATTAGAATGCAGCAGGTAAAGAAAAATGTGTTTGGCATGTTCAAGGAAGGACCAGATGCAACTTATAACAAAAAATAAAATGCCATGGAAAATATCCAGTTTTAAGTACTTGTTTTCTTTCATAATGTCTTTTCATACCTCTGTCAAGGGATCTCATCTTCCAGTGGAGTTTCTAAATTACATTTGAAGCTTGAGTTGAGTCACCAATAATGTTTTGGAAGCTAGATTCTTCATTGAGAGTGGAGTTTCCATTGACAATTTAAATTTATGGATTCTTCTACCAGTGGAACCTCCTTCAAACTGATTTCTTATGTGTGGAGTCACTAGAGAAGGAATACAACCCATACGTGCCTAAGGGTTTGTTTCTCTCAGAACTTAGAACTCAACCATGTCGTTCTTTCCTAGAGAAAAGTTTTTAATTTTGTCCCCGGTAACGGCGCCAAAATGTTAGAACTCTATAAATTTTGTTCAGCTAATAGATAAATGACAGAGGTAAATGTTTCAACCATCTTTAGATCTGAGCACTAGCATGCTCAACTCAGAGAGGGATCTCTCGTGTCACTTGATATGTATTTGGTAATTGGTGGCTAGATTTGGTTTGTTTGGGGGGTTTTGTAAAGTTGTTGGTCAAGGAATGGGGGTGACATTTGGGGTTATGGAGTCGAAAATGAATAAAGAAGTGACAGTTTATCAGAACTATCTAGAGGAGAAAGGCTAAATAAGGCAATGAGTCTGATCTTTTTAAATTGAAAAATGCATGGTGAAAGAAGAAAGGAAAACAAATAATTGCATTAGAGCATATCGAAATGAGTTATGAATTAGTTAAGAAGAGGATTACATAATTCAAATTGCTAAGTTGAGAGCGTCATAAGACAAATTCCGGACTTTTAACTCTCCAATTTAAAAAGAGGAAAATGTAAATGGGATTTCAAAGACACGAGAAATAAACACTATGAGAGAAAACAAAACTCATATCACAGCCATTAGAATCTTTTCATAAACAGTTCAAAATGATTCTGCATTTTATATTCACTTTGGTGCCATAAATTTACAAAGACTTCCTGCTACAACAACAGTCCCCTCTTCGGTCCATCCAACCATTCATTTATCTTTGTAATAGTATATATAGATAAATTACATCCGGGATTCAAAACTAATCATGTTCCCCAAAGTTTAAAAATATATGTCAGTTACAAAAGAGTAACGTACAATACTCGAACTCTTATTTATAAGGGATGTTATAAAACAAAACTAACATATCTGAGGTTTTTGCCTTGAAGGCCACTTGTCAATATTATTACAAAATTCTCTAACACATACTAAATTCAACCTGCAATCTACTTAAGCTTGGAAATTTCTTCTTTTAACATGTCAATCCAAGCAAGTTGGTTTTATCCAACACTTTTGACTGCCTAGCTTTTACCTTTGTCTTATGATGCTTGCTTTGTTTCCTCTTGATAGCTCGCGTATGGTGCTCACTTCCGTAACTGTTGATGATTAAATCCTTCATGATGGGATTTAATCTAATTTCTCCTCCTGACCATGGCTCGTCCACAGACTTTGTATGAAATTTTTTTGCTAATATTCGCACGACCAACTTCTCTTTCTTCTTCGTTGATGAATTTGTCATATTATTTGAAAATCCTAGTTCGTTGAAGGCGAATTGGTCTGCCGTATTCATCTTCCCTGTTTTTGCAGAAAACATGAACTTATCTTCCTTAGCTGAATAATTAGACCTGTGATTACCCCGTTCTGAAATAGAACGTTAATCACCCAAAACAGAGTAATGTAACCCATGTTTTGAATGAAAATTGTAATTGAGTGCCAATCATGAACTACTGACAAGAGTACTTGCAAGTACGTTGGTTTATCATGTTTGGCCAATCTATTTCAAATAATGAGCCTTCAAGTTAGTTATCTGGTGACACTCACTTGGCATCGCATGGACGCAAACATCTTCCTTCTATTGTAATTTTTAAAACAAAAAATTTTAGTTAATAGAAAAGTGTTTGTGGTTTTCCCAATTAGGTTCCACGATAAAACATTGTGTTCAATTTTTTTTTGCATTTCTGCAATACATAATTAACAAAAGTAAAAATTTGATAAAATTATTGTGTCACTAATTCACTCCCCCCTCTCATTGATAGGATCTGATCCTTCAATTGGTATCAGAGCGGGTTTCTTCACTAAACATTTTAATCACTTGAAGAGAAATATACATCATAATGGATCAACAGTCGAAGATGTCATTAAAATTCCCCCTATTTGATGGTGAAGACTATGTTTTCTAGAGTATTAGAATGAAAATATATATGATGTCCATTGGACTGGAAGTATGGAAATTAGTTGAAAAAAGATATGATGTTCCAAAAGTCACTCTCATAGAAGGAGAATACAAGAAGAAATTTTGGGAACATGCAAAGGCTTTAAACACACTACAAGATAGATTGAGTAATAATATCCTTGCTAAAGTACTAAACTGTAAAAATGAAAAACAACTCGGGGATAAATTGGAAACTATATATGCAAGAGATTCCAATGTAAATATGGCCAAACTTCATACTTTCAAAGTACAATATGAAGGTCTAAAAATGAAGGATGAAGAAAATATCTTAGAGTACTTTGAAAGATTTGATAATATTGTTAATGCAATCATAGGTTTGGGAGTAGAAGTGTCATAGAATGAGTTAGTTGAAAATATACTAAGAACACTACCTATGCTATATAATCCTAAAGTGTCCACTCTTGAAGATCAAGAGAATCTAGATCAACTCACCATGGATTAATTGTATGGAATTCTCATAGAGTATGAGTTAATATTAGGTCATGAGAACTTTCCAAAGGGAGAGGCATCCTTCAAGGTGATCAAGAAAACAAAAAATCAGAAGCAAAAACCTCAACCTAGCCATCATGAAGAATATGATGTAGAAGAAGCCAATTTTATTAAAACACTTCAGAAAGGATCGGGGAGGTACAAAGGCAAGCTTCCTTTCAAATGTTTTAATTATGGAAAAGTTGGCCACTTTTCAACCAAGTGTCCCTATCCCAAGGTAGACCTTGAATATGAAGAAGACACAAATAAACAATACAAGAAGAAGGGAAAACCCCGTTATTATAAATAATTTTTACTCAAAAGAAGAAAACAACAGTTCATCAGAGTCTAGTGACAGTGATGATGATGAAGTCCTTTTTCTACGTATTGAAGAGTCTAATGAGATAGAAGAAATTGAGCATGAGGAACAGTCAGAAGATGAAGCAGTGGTTAATATGGAAGAAGAAATTCTCAGTTCCTTGGATAAATTAAGAAGATACAAAAACATATATAGAGAGCTGAAAATTTTTGTAGTTGAACAAAAAGAAAAAGAGATGGAGAAAATCATGAGAAACCTGAAAAACCAAATCCTAGATGCAAATAGGATGGAAGAAAGTCTGGAGAAGTCTCTTAAAGAGAAACAAATAAC
>JASDQU010739422.1:37404-86743 GCA_032191745.1 Picea mariana | reverse complement strand
CCAACAAATCAAAAAGACGACGACAGTATAATCAACGAGATAGGTGTTTTCACATTTGCAATTGTGAAAACTGAGTCGAAATTGAATTGTAATGGTTGAAAAAATGAGACACGTGTCCATTAACACAATGCGACAATGATTTGTCATGATACCGCAAGGGGTGTAGGCAGCTTTCGAGAGTAATCGAAAAAAAATTGGGTTGGCTGCCAACAGATTCCAATAAATTATTATAGTGATAGCAGAGACCATTGTTCTTGTCAGAGTTTTTGTCATACTGCCAATTGTGGAGGTTCGCCAAAACTAGTTAAAGACATGCACAACACAAACACAAAGACAGTGACTCAGATAACATCACATTATTCGATGAAATCCCTGGTGTGATAACTACAATTCATAACTGATATTAAAATAATAATTATATGCTTAAATCCTGAAAGTATCAATTTAAGGAAGTATTGAGATGTTTGTTAATATTTGTATTACACATAAACACAGTCATTAGATTTGAGATGTAGATCGAAGAGATGTGTGGTTATGAAAAGCCATGTTAATGACTGTGTTACTTAAGACAAGGGTTATGTAATCTTAAATAAAGAGATGTGATGTTCATGAAAAGTTGTGAAATTGAAAGAATAGACATGTTGTTTAGATGAAGAGATATGTTGAAGACATTTATAAGTGTGTTGAGATGTGAAGGAATTTGTGGGACTATAGTAGAGACATTGAAGATCAAATGCAAAAAGAGGCAGAGCAGCAGTCATCATATCAAGTGCATGATACATAAGATTTATGGATTTATGAACAGAGGGTGGTTGGGAGGTGCTAGGGAAGGTTAGAGCCTACAGTGGAGTAGGTGGTTCCTTGTTAGTTGTAGCTGACTAAATAGGGGGTTGTAGCCTCCTACCAGTTGGAGCTGGTGAATAGGGGTGTGGGTGCATCATGATAAGTGGGTGTTGATCTAAAGAGGAATAAAACATCTTCCTTCTATTGTAACTTGTAAAACAGAAAATTTTAGTTAATAGAAAAGTGTTTGTGGTTTTCCTAATTGGGTTCCATGATAAAACATTGTGTTCAAACTTTTTTTGCATTTCTGCAATACATAATTAACAAAAGTAAAAATTTGATAAAAATATTGTGTCACTAATTCACTCCCCCCTCTCAGTGATAGGATATGATCTTTCAATTGGTATTAGAGCGGGTTTCTTCACTAAAAATTTTAATCACTTGAAGATAAACATACATCAGAATGGATCAGCAGTTGAAGATGTCATTAAAATTCCCCCTATTTGATGGTGAAGACTATGTTTTCTGGAGTATTAGAATGAAAATATATATGATTCCCATTGGACTGGAAGTATGGACATTAGTTGAAAAAAGATATGATGTTCCAAAAGTCACTCTCACAGAAGCAGAAGACAAGAAGAAATTTTGGGAACATGCAAAGGCTTTAAACACACTACAAGTTAGACTGAGTAAGAAGATCCTTGCTAAATTACTAAACTATTAAAATGAAAAAAAACTCGGGAATAAATTGGAAACTATATATGCAGGAGATTCCAAGGTAAATATGGCCAAACTTCATACTTTCAAAGTACAATATGAAGGTCTAAAAATGAAGGATGAAGAAAACATCTTAGATTACTTTGAAAGAGTTGATAATATTGTTAATGAAATCATAGGTTTGGGAGTAGAAGTGTCAGAGAATGAGTTAGTTGAAAATATACTAAGAACACTACCTATGCTATATAATCCCAAAGTGTCCACTCTTGAAGATCGATAGAATCTAGATCAACTCACTATGGATGAATTGTATGGAGTTATCATAGAGTATGAGTTAAGATTAGGTCATGATAACTTCCCAAAAGGAGAGGCATCCTTCAAGGTGATCAAGAAAACAAAAAACCAGAAGCAAAAACCTCAACCTAGCCATCATCAAAAATCTGATGTAGAAGAAGCCAATTTTATTAAAAAACTTTAGAAAGGATCAGGGAGGTACAAAGGCAAGCTTCCTTTCAAATGTTTTGATTGTGGCAAAGTTGGCCACTTTGAAACCAAGTGTCCCTATCCCAAGGAAGACCCTGAATATGAAGAAGACACAAATAAACAATACAAGAAGGGAAAATCCCACTATTAAAAAGAATTTTTACTCAAAAGAAGAAAACAATAGTTCATCAGAGTCTAGTGACAGTGATGATGATGAAGTCCTTTTTCTAGGTATTGAAGAGACTAATGAGATAGAAGAAATTGAGCACGAGGAACAGTCAGAAGATGAAGCAATGGTTAATATGGAAGAAGAAATTCTCAGTGCCTTGGATAAATTAAGAAGATACAAAAACATATATAGAGAGCTGAAAATTTTTGTAGTTGAACAAAAAGAAAAAGATATGGAGAAAATCACGAGAAACCTGAAAAACCAAATCCTAGAAGCAAATAGAATGGGAGAAAGTCTAAAGAAGTCTCTCAAAGAGAAACAAATAACCTGTGAAAGAATGGAGGCAGAATTAGTTCACCTAAGAAAAGAGCTTGATGCAAAACTTATCCAAACAAGATATGAAAATAGCTATAAAATATTAGATAAGATTATAACCACACAAAGGGATTCAAGTACCAAAAATGGAGTATGTTATTCTCAAGAAGAAAACCAATTTAAATCAAAATTTTATGCAGCTTCTCTCCTCGATACATTCAAGAATAAAGATGAAGAAAAGACAAGCAATGATCAGAACTCTAGAGGATTACTTCCACCCATCAAGAAGGAATATAAGACAACACCAAAGAAGGTTTATCAAAATAGGTATCCTCACATTTTATTTGGTTATTTCTTTGCATGCTCTAATTTCAGACACAAAGTTATGAATTGTAGAGCATATGGAAGGAAAAACTTGAGGGTTAAGAACTATAACCTTAAAGATAAACACACAATAGATCAATTTAAAAACATAAATTATAACTCCTTTGCACGTCTAAAAGAAAGGAACTTAGAATGCTTCAGATGTCATAACTATGGACATAAAGCAAGTAATTGAAAATTAATGGAAGTCTTAGAAAAACCAAAGTTCATTAGAGAGCAAAGAAGCTTTGGAAAGAAAAAACATCAAAAGAGGAATGTCTTATTGCCTTGAAAGCCCAGGATAAAGAAGATCTATGGTATGTTGACAGTGGTTGGTCAAAACACATGACATGAAATAAGGATAACTTTTTGAACTTAAAGAAACAAAAGGGTAAAGCTACATTTGGTGACAATGCTTTAGATAACATACTTGGGAAAGGCACTGTGAATTTGGGAAAAGACAAAGCCAAGAATGTGTTGCTTGTTGAAATTCTGAAACCTAATCTATTAAGTGTTAGCCAAACCTGTGGGGCACATTTTCATCTTTGATTCCTAGAAATGTGAGATTAGTAGAAAGTGTTATCACATAAAGTTGTCAGGGGTCGCAGGATGAACAAAGTCCTTTGTTGCATAGGAAGTGTCCAAGCACGGGACTCAAAGGAAGTCTATTTTGGGTTGGAAATCAAGTAGTGAGCGGGTTCATTTTTCAATGGTAGAGATCCTAGGAGTAGTTTAGATGAACGAAAATCGTGCATTCATAATGTAAAAGTTGCATGAGGCTTAAAGACCAGATCGATGCCCCAAAGTTACAGATCAAGTGCCATGCATCCTTCCAAATCGGACCATTATGATTTACTTCGAGAGTTTCGGCTTCTCCACTCTCGATTTCCTCCAAAGTACTTTTTCCTGAAGTTACATATCAAGTGCCATGCATCCTTCTCCATAGAAAGGTCATGATTTACTTTGGTAGTTCGGGCTTCGGGACTTTCAACTTCTCCACTAGCGATTTCCTCCGAAGTACTTTTACCCGAAGTTACAGATCTTTGTTCATCTGTCCCTCTGGATGGTGGCCACATGGCATTCATTTCAGGCCACCATGTCATCCGAGCACGTGATACTATGTGATTTATGATAGATCTATATGCAGACCCCCCCTGACTCCGAAGTTCTGAAGACACTTGGCACCCATAAATTATGACATGTGGCATCCATCTAGCGCTGACACACGACACTCATTTCAAGCATTTTGGACGTGTATTCAACTTATTTCCGAGTGACGTGTGTCACCCCTCCATCCACAACATGTCATCACAGTGTCATTCGTCCACCACGTTAGCTGCGGGAGATCATCCTCCAGGAAGTGTTCTTTTTCAAGCGTCGAATTTAGCGCCATATCCATGTGTGGTTTTAATGGATCCTAGAATTGGTGGGCGGATAAAATTTAGTGGTGGTGCTAAATTTAGCAGGTGTGCCCAGATCATAGATTGTGACCTGATCAATGCCCACGTTTCATTGTAGAGACGAAACATGATCGAACGATAAAATTATTGAGCGGTCCCGCAATTGAAAACGTGGTATAGCGGAAGAGATACATGGAGGAAGGTGGTGAATTGTGGGCTCAAAAGAAGTGTGAATCCAAACCGCCTTTGATGGCCCCGCAATCATGTGCCTATATAATGACAAATCTGAGAGCAGCACGCGTCCACCCCCTAAGCATTAAGCCTCACCCCGATCCCAAGGAGAGATCAATTAAGAAAAGAGGGACTCATAGCTAAAACCTCAGCTCAGTCCATAAATAGGAAACTTGGAAGTTATGGCTGAGGAGACAGGACTGGCATATTGAGGTACCACAATGGAAAATTTCTTCTTGCAGGCCCATATTGACCCCATCTTGCATATAACAAGAGGAAGCACACATAGTCTGACAGAAGGATGTACAGACGTAAAGCCTTGAATGGGATGGCTAGATCACACTCCTGGTAGTTGTGGACTGATCTGAGTATAAATAGATCAATTCAATATTTTGTTATGGTCATCAATTGGTTAAGCAGAGCTCCCTATTTTGTAATATTTTGATAATAGATTTGTTCTATGTTTTTGTATGAGACCTGACACTTTCTCATTAATAGAAGTCAGTTTCTTTCATCTTCTTGTTTAAACTATGCTGAAACACTTGTGCATGGAGGATCCAGATGAGGGTTGTAATTGTATTGTTATGTAGGTTTGAATATAATGTTGTTGTGACATGTTCTAGTACTTTCCTTTTGTTTTCTTATTTCCCCTTATGTTGAAATGCTCGTGCATGGAGGATCCAGACGATTTGTCGTAGTCGCATTATAATGGAGGTTTGATTATTATGATAATGTGATATATTTCAGTGTCTAAAACTTAAGTTCAAGAGTGCTCTTGTGCCTAAGTTTTTCTTCACCAACCTACTTGAAGGCTGGATGCTCATGGAAGACTTGTCCACCTTTCTCACTAAGTCTTCCTTCTTCTCACCTTTAACCTTAAACCAATGACTAGAGTTAATGACGACCACATTTCCTTATGCATTGATTTTCCAGTTTTTGTGTTAAAACATTCTTGTACTGAGCTTTGTCCATTTGACCTCTACTCATAAACCTACCTCCACAAACATTTTGATGGGTATTGGGCTTATCCTCTTGCAGTTTGAGGGTGACTCTCAGTGATAACATTCTTGGCACCATTTCTGGGGATGGAAGTGAAGATATCTTCCCTGGGAGAACGACAACGAAGAGATACAGTTTTAGATGGTGAACTGAAGATGGAAACATTATTCAGACTGCATCATTCACATGGTGACTCCACTCCATGAAGGAAGAACCTATTGGTGACTTCACTACTATGGGATACAATAGCAATGGAAGTTATCTTGGCTCAGAGGTTTGCACCTTTAAATTTTTCAGCTATTCCTGGTTTTCATAATCATGTGCCTTCTTTCCTAGAATGTGCAGACTTTCTTCCTATATTCTATGGAGATGAAGGAGATTATCCTGCACAACATCTCATAAATTTTTATCAATGCATAGATCAATTGGATATCTATCATGAAGGTTCTCTCATGAATATGTTCGTATACTCATTAAATGGCGATGCTCAAAGATGGTATTGGTCACTTGCTATTGCCAGCATATCTTCTTTGAAGGAATTTCATGCATCTTTCAACAAGTATTGTAAGAGTTATTATTCTTTTGACACAATTTTTGAATAATTTTGTGAAAGTTTCAAGTCATATATTCATCAGACAATAGAGTGTTCCTCGTGTAATGAGTTTTGTGAATATTTGATTGAAAGAGAAATTAAGGATAGAAGTGAGTATTTTGAAAATATGGATGAAAACTTTTGTCTTTCTATTTCCCAAGAAGAATTCCTTCAAGATATGATTGATGATAGAAATGATGATTGAATAGCCATATATGCATTATATTTTTCCCCTGATGCACCTGTTGTCTCAAATTTAAAAGAAGAAATAGTCGTAGAAGAGGATTTTTCTCTATTTCTTCAAGAGGTTTCCCATGATGTATTTTTACCTGTGATTGAAGAGAAGAATCAAGAGATTGCTCATTTTTATTTGCAAGATAAAAGATTTTTGGGCTCACCTATCTTTGATGAGTATTCAAATGAAGAGGAGAAGATCGCTACATCACATTTTGTTGACTTGGGGAGCAGTCAACATGTGTATGACAACTATGAATCAGATTCCAATGTGGATATGAAGGAATTTTGAGACCATACTATAGAGTATTTTCCCTTATAAATTAAGGAACAACATTGTGTGGAAATCTGCCATACTAGGTCCACAGAAGACGTTGAGCAGCCATCTCTACAAATCAACAAACTTGCATTCACCATGCTTGAACTTGGATCTGCAAACAACATCAAACAACATATGATTAGCAGCAAAATTATTCCGCACCCATGTTCATATTTGAAGGTATTTTAAAGTGGAATCTTCCATGGGAAAGAGAATATGTCGAGGATATTTTATATTCAGTTGGAAAAATATCAGACCGAGGCATTTCCTTATGTTTTTCACGATCTGTTTTCTGATTATATGGAGTCTTTGAGCAATTCAAGTGTCAAAATGTTTTTGTCAAATAAAGGTTGGTTATGTTGTCCTTTCAGATTGCATTTCTATATGTCATGGGTCCTTTCATTCGTCTTTTACAGATCAATAATTTCATCAATTAAACAATTAATTGCATGGCTTCATTGGAAGCATGATTTTACCTGATCTAGAGGAAGCAGTTGAATAGAGTAGGAGTGTGCATAACTAAGCTCGATATCTGAGCATTTGTTTTCAGTTTTCAATAAATAAGCAGAGTTTCTCCCAGTATATCAGGATATAAATTAAATATCAGATCTTGAAGGTCTGCAAAGGATTGGTTGCACAGGCTAGATGAATCCACAACCCAACAACTAAGGCACTGGAACTGCCTGTTCTTGGCAACTCATAGGGAGCATTCCATCCCCTGTGGATACCATGTTATCACATAAAGTTGTACATGGTCGTAGGACGAACAAAGTCCGTTGTTGAATAGGAAGCATTCAAGTGCAAGACTCAAAGGCAGTCTATTCTGGGATGAAAAATAAGTAGTAGGTGGGTTAATTTTCAACGGTAGAGATCCCAGGAGTAGTTTAGATCAGCGACAATTGTGCATTCAGAATGTCAAAGTTTCCTGAGGTTTAAAGACTAGGTGGATGCCCCAAAGTTAAATATCAAGTGCCATGTGTCCTTCCAGGTTGGATGGTCATGATTTACTTTGGGAATTCGGGCTTCAGGAGTTTCGGCTTCTCCACTCCCGATTTCCTCCAAAGTAATTTTTTTTGAAGCTAAAGATCAAGTGCCACGCATCCTTCTCCATCAAATGGTCATTATTTACTTTGGGAGTTCAAGCTTTGGGCGTTTCAACTTCTTCACTCTCGATTTCCTCTAAAGTACTTTTTCCCAAAGTTACAGATTAAGTGCCACACATCCTTCTCCATCGAACAGTCATGATTTACTTCAAGAGTTCATGCTTCAAGAGTTTCATGTTATCCACTCTCGATTTCCCCTTAAGTACTTTTTCCCGAAGCTACAAATATTTCACCATCTGTCCCTCTAGATGGTGGCCACATGGCATTCATTTCAGGTTTCTACATCACCTGGGCCCATGTTACTCCATGAGTTATGTGTTGTCTTGTTTACAGGTAGAGTGTGCTTGTCATTGATGGCAAGAACAAAAACAACAATGGCATGTTTATAGGCAAGAATAGCAACGAACCAAAGCTCGAAAAAATTGAAGATGAGAAAGGCAGAATGTGCCAGGTGGGCACCAGAAGTCCTTTGGGAAGACGCAGATGAGAAAGCTCAAGAATCTCGGAAGAGATAGTGTAGATTTTCACACAGATAATGTGGAGTTGCACATAGAGCACAAGTGTGTGCCAAGGCTGAGGGTAACTTTTGCCAAAGCTCAGGAGAGATAGTGTTCTAATATGCACAAACGAGATCCCACACATCAAGGCTCACAGAAGGATCAAAGGTCGTGGCCCTTGACACTTAGAGATTTAAGAAAGACAAAGCTCAGGAGGAGGAGTGGCAGCAACCATTGGATCGAGAATTGTGAATGATCTGGGCCATCATATCAGAGTCCATACAGGAGGATCATGCAGAGGAGGATATTATACCTCAGCCATCGGATCAAAGTGTGAAGGACCAGCAAACATTAGATCCAGTGTAGCTGCAAGGAGGATAAGCCTAGGAGTCAATCAACACTCCAAAGCTGTGAAGGAATCCTGGTCATTGGATCCAGAGGACACGTGGTGAGATATCGACATTTTGTTGACTCACAAAATGGAGAAGTCAAAGGTGAGTGTTGTAGGAACTCACAATATGCGAAGTAGAGAAATGATCTAGGTCGTTGGATCCAGAGGACATGTGGTGAGAGATCAGCATTTCGTTGACTCGTGAGCTGGAGAAGTCAAAGGTGAGAACTGTAAGAACTTGCAAAATGTAAAATTGCGATGAGATCTAAACCGTTTGATCCAAAGGACATGTGGTGAGAGATCATCATTTCGTTGACTCACAAATTGGGAAAGTCAAAGGCAAAGGTGTAGGAACTCGTGATGTCTGAGTTCGCAAGTTGATCTAGATCATTAGATCATGGGGAGTTGTGAGCTGTTGATATAATGCTCACAAATTTTGGGAAGGCAAGAGGTAAATACCCGAGGAGCTGGGAGCTACAGCAATCCTAGCCATTCATCTAGGAAGGACACATGGCAGCCGATAAAGTAGATTCGTGAAATCACGAATCGAAAGAACTTCTTTTAGTAGTCCATAGATATCCTGAAGTCTAAGTTTGCAAGTTGATCACAACCGTTGGATCACAGAGGGTTATGGGTCGTTGATCTGTAGCGGGTTTTGGAAAATCAAAATTCAGAAGAAGGGAGGTGAGTAGTCCTCCAACTTGGAGAAATGAAAAATCCCAAAATGATCTAGGTCATCAGATCATAGATGATCATGGACCATTGATTTGTCAAGCATTGTTTCAGAATATCATAAGTCAGGAGAGTCAGGGTTGACTCACGTCTAAATTCCCGACACATGAAATCGTGATTTTTATCGCAACTGTTGATCAAAGGGAGAGATCTCGATCGTTGATCTGATATGAAGTATTTCAGAGTTTTGTGAGTTGGGAATTTTGAGGCAACTCATAGCAGTAATTCACGATACACAAAATCTTTAAGCACCCTCTTTCTTGGCCCCTGGTCATAGCCAACGGTCACGTGAAGAGAGAATAGAGGAAGGAGCTAGCACTGCTAATCTCCATTTTAGATATCGTGAGTTGGGAGAATCAAGGCAACACACAATTGAATATTCAATGTGTGAAATCATGAAATTCCTTTTCGAATAGGGCTGTAGTCACAACCATTGGTCACATTAGTGGAAGAGAAGAGAAGGATCTAGAATTGATAAGCTCCACCTCGGAGTTTTGCGAGCTGGGAAAATCGAGGTGACTTGCATTTGACATCGCGAAACATGAAATCATGAAACGAATTTTGATTAGCGAGCGGTCACAACTCATAATCATGTGAAAGGAAGGGGCTTAGCTAGAAAAGCTAACGCCCACTATGAAGTTTTCTCAGGAATGGAAAAGGCACTAAAGGCATGAGCATGCAGTGGTTCTCTTAGTAATTGTATAAAATGAATGAGTGCATCTACCAGAGAATTCGAAGAATCTCAGGATGATCGCCAGAGAAGCTGAAGATTCTCAAGGTAATTGCAAGTAGAATGAAGACTCATCATAGAGAAAATTGATAGATTGAAAAGTGTCGAATTCTGTAACTGCAATAGAGAGGATAAGCTCGATTGTGACAGAGTAGATGAAGAGTCACACTGCTAGAGAAGGTAGAGAATCTTAGCATAATGCCTAGTGATGATGAATGCATGGAGCTAACTGCCATGGATGACGAAGAGTTTCCATGATGATCAGGTAGAGGACTCAACATGGAAAAAGGATGTGAAGGCATTGCACAGGGCAGGGAGTTGGTGCATAGAGAATATAAAAACATAGAACATAGAAGAGATGGGTGCAGTTGTTGAGTGTGATTCATGCACATAGAAGCATGCTATGTGCAGGAACTGAAGTGCACAGAAGAGGCATGGTGCATAGAATGGAAAGAAGACACAGAGCATAAAGCACAGAAGAATCAAGGAACAAAAATGCATATCTGAGAGAAGAACAGAAAGTGCAGCAGATGTGAGGAGAGAGACACTAATGCAGGCAGAGTAGAGCAGTGTAGCAGAACAATGATGGGACTGGTAATCCATAGATAAATGTTGTATCACTGTGGNTGTTACACAGGTTGGTTCTTGTGTGACTGGAAGTTGGTGCTTCCATCTAGTTGATGCTAGAACACTCAGGGAGTTGGTGCTTCCTTCTAGTGGGTTCTAGAGAAACCAGAGAGTTGGTGATATTAGGAAGTTGCTGCTTGTAAAACAGAGATTGTAGACTCAAGAGGATTCGGAGCTCATAAGAATGATAATGTAAAGAAAATAAAAGATTACTTATTATATCAAGAAGAAGAGGTTTTTCTCTTTATGGGTTTCCTCAAGAAATATCTGTCTCTGTGTATTTCATGTGTGATTGATGTTTAATATTCTATTGCTTACTTCCCTGCATCATTGTGATCATCATTGAGTGTTATGTGAAGAGTTAAAATGGGCATAATTTTTTAAGCACGGTAACAACTGATTCACCCCCCCTCTCAGTTGGCAAACATTATGACAACTCTATATGATGACCCCCCCTAACTCTAAAGTGTTGAATGCACTTGGCACCCATAAATTCTGACACGTGGCATCCATCTAGCATTGACACATGGCACTCATTTCAAGCATTTTGGACATGTATTCAGCCTATTTTCGAGTGGCACATGTCACCCCTCCATCCACGACATGTCAGCACAATGACATCAGGCCTCCATGTCAGCTGCGGGATATCATCCTCCGAGAAGTGTTCTTGTTCAAGTGCCAAAGTTAGCACCACCTCCTTGTGCATTTTTAATGGATCCTAGAATTGGTGGGAGGATAAACTTTAGCGGTGGTGATAAATTTAGCAGGTGCGCCTAGATCACAGATCGGTACCTGATCAACAACCATGTTTCATTATGGAGATGCAACATGCTCGAACGATAAAATTATTGAGGAGTCCCAAAATTGAAACCACGGTATAACGGAAGAGCTATGTGGCGGAAGGTGGTGAATTGCGGGCTCAAAAGCGGTGTGAATCCAAACCACCTTTGACGTCCCCACAATCACGTTCTTATATAATGACAAATCCAAGAGCATCACATGGCCCCCCCCCTAGGTGTTAAGCCTCACCCCAATCCTGAGGAGAGATCAATTAAGAAAAGAAGGACCGGTAGTTGAAACCTTAGTTCAGTCCATAAACAGGAAACTTGAAAGCTATGGCCGAGGAGACAAGACTGTCAACCCAAGGTACCACAATGGACGATTTCTTCTTGCAGGCTGATACTAATCTGAGCTTGCGTCTAACTGGAGGAAGCATGAACAGTCTGAAAAAAGGATGCATAGACATAAAGCCTTGAATGGGATGGCCATATCACACTCCTGGTAGTTGTGGACTAATCTTAGTATAAATAGATCAGTTCAAGATTTTGTTATGGTCGTCAACTGGTTGAGAAAAGCTCCCTATTTTGTAATATTTTGATAATAGAGTTCTTCTCTATTTTTGTATGAGACCTAAGACTTTTGCATTAATAGAAGTCAGTTTCTTTCATCTTCTTGTTTAAACTGTGTTGAAACACTCATGCATGGAGGATCCAGAGGAGGGTTGTAGTTGTATTGTAATGTAGGTTTGATTATAATGTTGTTGTGACCTGTTCCAGTACTTTCATTTTGTTGTTTTCTTTCCCCTTATGTTGAAATGCTCGTGCATGGAGGATCCAGACGAGTTGTCGTAGTCGCATGATAATGGATGTTTGATTATTATGCTACTGTGATATATTTCAGTGTTTGAAACTTAAGTTCAAAGAGTGCTCTTGTGCTTGAGTTTTTATTCACCAAGATTCTTGAAGGTCGGATGCTCATGGCATAATTGTACACCTTTCTCACTAAGTCTTCCTTATGCTCACCTTTAACCTTAAGCCACTCACTGAAGTTAATGAGGACCTCATTTCCTTATGTGTTTCTTGTCCAGTTTCTGTGTTAAAACATTCTTGTACTGAGCTTTGTCCATTTGACCTCCATTCATAAAACTACCTCCAAAAATATTTTGATGGGTATTGGGATTATCCTCTTGCATTCTGAGGATGACTCTCAGTGCTAACATAAAGTAATCAGGAAAATTGGTTGGTACTGCTCCTAGAACTCCTGATAATGTATATATACTAAATACAAAATTGAATGAGGAGTTTCATATAAATTTATTGGATGAAATTTGGTTATGGCATAGAAGGTTGGGGCACATTAACTTTGAAAATTTAGTGAAAGTCAACAATCTTGATGCAGTAAGAAACTTTCCAAAGATCACAAAACCCTCAAATCCTTTGTGTAGACATTTTCAACTAGGGAATAAAACTAGAATAAGGTTCAAAACAAAAGAATACTCAACCTCAAAACCTTTAGATCTTGTTCACACCGACCTTTGTGGACCTACAAGTGCCAAAAGTTTGCAAGGAGAGTCCTACTTTATGATGTTCATTGATGATTTTACTAGAATGGCTTGGGTATGTTTTCTCAAGGAAAAATTAGAAGAATTTAACTAATTCAAATATTTTAAAACCCTTGTTGAAAATGAAACAAAGATAAAAATCAAATGTCTTAGATCAGACATTGGTGGCAAGTTCACCTCAAAAGAGTTTGACCTCTTTTGTGAAACTCATGGAATTAAGAGACAATTATCTACTGCCAGAACACCTCAGCAAAATGGAATTGCTAAGAGGAGGAATAGAATAGTCGAGGATGCTGCAAGGACTATTCTCAATGAAGCAATATTATCTGATGGATATTGAGGGGAAGTTGTAGGCACATCAATATACATATTAAACAGAGGTCAACTCATGATTAATAGTAATAAGAATCCTTATGAACTATGGTTTGGGAGAGATCCTTCGGTGAAAAAATTCAAGGTCTTTGGAATTAATTGTTACATCAAAAGGCTTGAGGAGAATCCTGAAAAATTTGATGCTAGATCTAATGAAGGTATCTTTCTTGGATATGATTCTACCAAGAAAGCATATAGATGTTACAATCTTAGATTGCATGATATTGCTGAGAGTGCAAATGTTAAGGTGGATGATTTAAAAACAATGAAGATCAAACATCAAGATACCATACTTGACAGTGAATATGAATATGATGGTCAGTCAGTTGGTACACAAGCAGAAGAAGAAGACCTAGGGTTCAACGCTTCAGTAGCGCACCAACAAAACCCTAACTATCGGCCCTTTCAGAAACACCTGTGAAGCAAATGAAGTCTCACCCGAGGTAGAGGCAAGGGTGGTTGCAGGACTCAGATGTCTGCAACCTAGCTGGGACACAGATCTATGATTACAACACCTTAATTGAGCACTTAAAAATTATCTTTCATTAGTATTTAGTCTTTGTTTACAATGCAGATAAACCCTAATTACAGAGCAGTGTAGTATTCGGTGAGATCCAACACATTTAAGCACCAAACACATCAACATAGATCAGATCTAGAATCCTATTCTCATCACTAGGCACTAAGATAACATATTCATATAAGCATACATCATTGCACTAAGAATTAATCATATGAACAATAAAACAACCATAATACACAAAGCAAACACAACACAGGATATGCGTGGTTCACACCTAGCCTGGGGCTATGTTCACCAACTCTTCTTTTCTTTATTGTCTTCATTCAATTGTCTACATGCAAAGAGCCACAAGATCCTACTCTGCATAGGACAGAAGATCTGCGTGCACTCCACTAGATGCTCCTTCCCCAAGTTAGGTTATAGCACCAAGCCTTACACAAGACTCTTACATCCTATTGCACTTATCTCTGCAAGTGTCCAACACAGCATGCATGAAGCATTTACAATTATCACTTGCACTTAGCACAACATCAGGTAGCTCTCTATTTACATCACCTAGACATCTATTTATACATTACAAAAAGGGCCTAGACATGGGTAAACCCATGGGATAATATTCCCATACCTGTTACATAATCCCAAAACCCAAAAATCCCTAAAATAGGGGTTGATATCCCACCATCTCTGCTTCGACTTGTGCTCCACCTTCGACAGCCTGTCGAAGTCCCAAAATAGGTCAAAACTGACCAAGGATCTCCAAAAATTGGTCAAGGGCTAACAAGCCCCCAACACTCACCTATGACTTGTCTCGAGGCACTTTGATCTAGATAGCTCTGCTTCAAAATTCTCGAGCTTGGCTCGAGCTTCTTTGACCTGCTAATGCGCCAGAGCCTCTTACTTGGTGAACTCCTGAAGAACTACCTTATTCACAGGTCCTTCCAAGTGTTGCTCAACTACAGTGACTACTTATTCTAGTTCTTCTCCTCGTCCTTCAATCTCTTCAAATAGTTGGCAAGCTACCTCCTGAACTGGTTGGAACCTCTGAGTCACTTCCATGAATTTTCTCTATATGGCATGGACCTGTTGAACAGTGCGTTGTTCCTGGGATCTTTTTATTCTCTCAACTGCGGACAAGAGCTTCAACTCTGCCTGTACTGCTGCTACTTGCTTCTTTTCCTCCTAGAGTTGGGACCCCGGTGTCTTTAATTCAGGATTGTTAGAAAGTCACTCATAAGTCTGCGCACTATGATCACTAAGTTGTTTACATTCCATGGTGAAGGTCTTGATTCTCTCAACTGCGCTCTAAGAAGTTTCTTCTCGTTGATCCCGCACATCCTATGGAGTGTTCGACACTGTTTGGAGCTCTAGATCTGTTATTCTCTGTTGAAGATTCTAAGTGGCTTCAGCAAGCTTCACTACTTGATGCTTCATTGGGTCTTCCTCCTTTTGCTCTAAGCTCGTCACAGAGCAAAGTTCTCTGCTGACAACTTATTTTACTACAACCTTCTCGGCGAGCAGTTGTTCTTTGTGCTATCTTATTTGAAATTTATTTGGAGGGCATCCTTCTCCTGCTGTGCAACCCTGCATTTCTCTATCTCCTCCTCTTGTGCTTGCTTCAGGGCCACTATGGCCTGTTCTTTTTCTTCCTGAGCATGATGAAGGTGAGCTTCGGTCACATCGGCTATTCTACGGAGTTGGGTAGGCTCGTCTCTCAACTTTTTTTCTTCTAAGGGAGGGGGCGCAGTAGATGCTACGTGGCTGGATTGGAGGGCTTGCTAGACACCTCTTAGCTCTGCCTCAACTCTATCATACATGGTTTCCTATTTTTCTTCATTTCTTTGCAAAATATCCTCCAAGGCGTCTGATACAGCTACAATGATGAAGTCAAAGTCATCGAGCGTGAGCATAGTCTGCATCTTGGTATTACTAGCATTGGACTTCTTCTGCGATGTAGGTTTCATGGGGGAAAAACTTTATTTTATTAGATGGCTCTGCATCACCAGGGGGATTTTGTGGCAATGTTACTTCACCTTGCTTCTGTTGATCTTATTTTCCATTGTTCTCTTCTTTATCTACTTCGTCATCACCTCCTCCTCCCGGTGATTCTGAGGTAGTTTCTTCTGATGCACTTCTCAGCTGTTGTACCTCTTCTGTCTTCTTCCTTATGCTAGTTCAAGGTGTATCATTCACTTCATGAGTGACTACTAGACTTCTGATTAGTTCAAGATCGAACATTTCTACAGAATCCACAGGGATAAGGAGCTCTGTAGGTCATTCCTTAGTTATTTCTTCTAGGTCCTCCTCTGTGAGTTTGTAATAACTCTATAGTACTTCATTGTGTTTGTCTTTGCGCACAGTGATATAGATAAAATGTATGTCTTTGTGGAACTTCACAAATGGTCTGAACCTATGCAGGGTGTTTGGCGTCATACGAGGGACAACCTCAATAGCCCTCTTTAACTATAGGTAGTAGGTATGGAACACCCCATTTGACTACCATTTTTTTCCCATGTCGCTCGAATACTAGAGCGAGGTGAACTTCACGGCTAAGGGTTGAGATGGCTATATTTCAGGGAATTTTGCACCTTCCAGCATCTCCCAAGATATGAAGGCGATGAGAATCAGTAGCCAACTAAAATGGTAATCATAGCCTTGATCTTTAGCTTCACGATAGTCTTGGTCTAACTAGTTCACTAAGTAATTTTCCTAGTTCATTTGTAGCCCCTCCACGCATTTCCCTACGAGGTCAAAAACAAACCCTGTGACCTGCATGGGTCAGTTCTTCCATACTAGCTTACCAGTAATCAATTGGCAAGTAAGGCCTACTGCACCATTCTCGATGGAGGCTACCTTGTAGCCTCACTTCCCCTTATCCACATTGCCATAGGTATCTTTAATCTTCTGCACCAGGGCAGTATGCAACCTTTCCTGGGTAAAATTCTTGTGGGTCTGGTCCCTACATGCTCAATCTCGTGATCCGATGGATCAGTTTCGGGTCGACGGTGATGCATCTTTCTAGCCACAGATCGCCAACATGGAAGCTTGATAGCAGGATCTTAATGCATCATTTAACCTCCTAGTGCCTTCTAAGATGGGGTATCTTCATTATGTTCAAGATATTGGACCATGAGAGGTCCATAGTCCATGGTTGAGGGATTATTCTCGACTTCTTCCCCTTCGTCCTAGTCAAATACCTGTGAGGGGAAAGCATGATGAATTTCTTGCAATCCCCTAGGTTGAATTCGTTGATATTTAGTGTCACGATCTTATCCGACTGAGGCTTTCCTGTGTGTATCCCCTTCGAGAGGTACGAAATAACCAAGGTGTAGTCAAAGTCCCATGGGACACTATCACAATTCACTGTGTCAGCCAAAGGAAGGATGTAGTCAGGCAGGATGGATGGGATTAACTTCTCATTCACTAAGTCATCTTTGTGATTGGTTCTTTTCTCATCTGTAGCTCGGGATGGTCTGGATCCGCAAGCGGTCGACAGGGAGGCTTGCACTCCTCACGTCAATCAAGCTTGAATTATGACACACATCACCTTCTCAGCCATAAGGTCGATTAGAACTTCTTCGAAACAATTTTATACGGAGTTGAGTTCGTCCGACATGCACGCTCAATCTCGGAGACTCAGGTTGATCAAAAAATCCTTAATGCAATAGAACAGGTGGTGAAATATTAGTAAACACAAGGCAATAACAATGAGTTCTCTTGTTGGCTCAGATACAATTCGTGAAAAGTGTTCTCGGTGCAACATTCGAAGGAATAAGTAGACAACGATGTAACGGATCCCTCCAATAGACAAGAGGCCTTGATCAATGTAGTTATGTCTGTTATGGTGTGGTCCCAACGGTCCGATGGTGAGCTTTAAGGATATAAATGCTTTCTAATCATTCAGGAATGTCATTCTAATGGTTATAATGCCTCCAAAGGTTATATCGCTCTACCATGGTGAAGTGCCTATCTAAGATACTCTGATATTCCGGTGAATTTCAAAATCTGGAGAACTTCCTTCTGTGAAGTCTTCTCTGGAACTTCCTGTAACTTTTCAAACTTTTATTTCTTCTTGTTTATCTTTCTATCCTTCTTCCCTATGATCTACATTACTGGGGTCCTCTTCCCATTATGATTCTTATCTTCTCTTAGAACACAAGAAGACTTGAAACACCCTCCTGTACAAAAGAGTAGAGAACCTACCCCAGACAGAGAAAAGGTATTGCATTCTTGATGGTCTTTACTAGGGATCAAATGCAATACCTTTTCTCTATCTGGGGTAGGTTCTCTACTCTTTTGTACAGGCAGGTGTTTCAAGTCTTCTTGGGTTCTCTCAACTTTGACATCCAAGTTTCTAGTTCTGCACAACTTCAACATGTTCTCCTGTTCTTCGATCAAGTGCGTTATCCTCTTAGTCATGAAATCTTTTAACTCTCTCGTTTTATGTTCTAGAGCTTCCTCTTCTTTTCTTCAGGTCTGATCTTTCTCAATCCAGGGTTTTCTTAGTAACATAGAAAATGGGGCATTGTTCTCAATAAATTTAACAAACTCAAATTATTCCTCTGTCGAAGTTCCATGAGCACTCATAGAGGTTTGGGTAAGTCTTCCACATAGGGTTACCAATGTTCCTCTAAATAATCCTATCCCTCCCAATGAAGGAATCATAGCAGGCTTTCCTAAAATTTCCCAGGTTCTTTCTGTTATGATATTCACTTTTGTTTCCTCATCCAGAATATAGTCTATGTCGAAGTCTCCTATTCTTGTTTCTATTCACTCATTTTCTTTGAAGATCTCTGATAAGTTGATATCTCTATGATCCTTCAGGGTTTCTTTCATTTGTAGTAATATTGTCTCTGATTCTTTCTGGGGTTCTACCATGGTGTCAGTCTCTTGGCCTTCCTCGGGGTTTTATTGTCTCATATTCATTCTTTCAACCTTAGCAATCATTCTAGGGAAATCCAGAACTTCATGGTCTATAACTTTACAACAAAGACAAATAAGTCTTCTACCCGGGCATTCCTTAGCAAGATGTCCCGGTCTTCAGCAACTGTAACAAATATTTAATCCTCTCTTTCTCTTAAATGATCCCCAACCTTTCTTGTACTACGCACTAAGATCATAGTAGCTAACCTGCAAGAAAATATTCTTAGGATCTTGCATCCATTTGTTAGTCCCAACATTCTTTCTATGCATAGGAATAACATATCTTTCATTATTTCTATCATATCGAACCTTATTTTGTATAGTTGTGTCCTAATTTTCAAATTAGTAAAAAATTTATCAAACATACCTAGATCCATACTTTTGAAACAAAAATTTCCACTTATATTACTTTTAACAAAGCACAAAGCTTTCAAATCTCACCTATTTAATAAAAAAATTTCACTTTACCTTTATTAGAGCACAAAGATTTCAGATCTTACCTCTTTTCTTGATATCTGCCTCCTCTCTTAGTACATAGATTTCACAAGTCAATTAGAGCACTGCGCACTAAAGCAACAGATCTACACACAGAGCTTTCTTTCTTTTCCTCAGTTCCCAGCAATCACAGTTTCAGTCCCCGACAACGGAACCATTTGTTGGCACAGGGAAAGACCCGGGGTTCAATGCTTCAGCAGCACACCAACAAAACCCTAACTACCGGCCCTTTCAGCAAGACCTGTGAAGCAGATGAAGTCTCACCAAAAGTAGAGGCAAGGGTGGTTGTAGGACTCCGATGTCTGCAACCTAGCTGGGACACAAATCTGTGATTACAACACCTTAACATAGCACTTAGAAATTATCTTTCATTAGTATTTAGTCTTTTTTTACATCAAATATAAACCCTAATTACAGAGCAGTGTATTATTCGGCAAGATCCAACACATTTAAGCACTAAACACATCAACATAGATTAGATCTAGCATCCTATTCTCATCATTAGGCACTAAGCTAGCATATTCATCTAAGCATACATCATTGCACTAAGAATTAATCATATGAACAATAAAACAACCATAATGCACAAGGAAAACATAACATAGCATATACATGGTTCACCCCCAGCCTGGGGCTACGTCCACCAACTCTTCTTCTCTTTATTGTCTTCAGTTAATCGTCTACATGCACAAATCCACAAGATCCTACTCCGCATAGGATAGGAGATCTGTGCACACTCCACTAGATCCTCCTTCCCTGAGTTAGTTTATAGCACCAAGCCTTACACAAACCTCTTACATCCTCTTGCACTTAGCTCTACAAGTGTCCAACATAGCATGCATGAAACATTTACAATTATCCCTTGCACTTAGAACAACATCACATAGCTCTCTCTTTACATCGCCTATATATCTATTTATACATTACAAAAAGGGCCTAGACATGGGTAAACCCATGGGCTGACATCCCCATACTTGTTACATCATCCCAAAACCCAAAAATCCCTAAACAAGGGGTTGAGATCCCACGATCTCCGCTTCAACTTGCGCTCCACCTTCGATAGCCTGTCGAAGTCCCAAAATAGGTCAAACCTGACCAAGGATCTCCAAAACTTGTTCAAGGGCCAACAAGAATAAATAAGAAAAGGAATATATACAAGACGATGAAATGGATACCAGAGAAGAAGAGGAAGATATTCAATAAGAAGAGTTAAGAGAAGAATCCCCAAGAAGAGACACAAAGACACCCTCAATAATAACTTAAAAGAATCATCCTGATGACCTCATTATTGGAAATAAATGCAATGGAGTGAAGACAAGAATACAATTGTTGTATCAAACAGAAATAGCATTTTTGTCACATATTGAGCCCAGCTCAATCATAGAGGCATGCAAAGATGAGAATTGGGTCAATGCTAAGAATGAAGAATGTCATTGGAAGTAAATGGGTGTTTAAAAACAAAGTGAAATAAAATAAGAACTGGTTCCAAGACCAAAAAATAAGAATGTCATTGGAAGTAAATGGGTGTTTAAAAACAAAGTGAAATAAAATGGGAAAGTAATTAGGAACAGAGACAGATTGGTATGTAAAGGGTATGCTTAGGTTGAAGGGGTAGACTTTGAAGAAACCTTTGCACCTGTGGCCAGATTAGAGTCAATTAGGATGCTCTTAGATTTTTCCATCTACAAAAAAATTGAAAGTATACCAGATGTGTTTCAAGTCATCATTTATCAATGGTAACTTAGAAGAGGGAGTCTATATTGAGAAACCATAAGGATTTCAATTAATTGACAAATGAGACCATGTCTGTAAACTAAATAAATCACTCTATGGATTGAAACAAGCACCCATAGCATGGTATTCAAGGATAGATTATTATTTACAAGTACAAGGCCTCAAAAGATGCTCATCAGAGAGTAATTTTTATTGTAAAATTGTTGGTGATAGCATGATTATTATGGAATTATATGTTGATGATATTATATTTGGGAGTGATGATGAAAAAATGAGTAAGGACTTTGCTAGGAGGATGCAGCAAGAATTTGAAATGTCCTTCCTTAGTGAATTGAATTTATTTCTAGGATTACAAATAGTACAGTCCAAAAGGGGAATCCTTATCCATCATTCCAAGATATGCCTAATAAATTCCAGTTAGAGGATTGCAAACATGTTTGTACACCTATGACAGTAGGATGCAAACCAAGCAAGGAAGATCAGTCCAATACTTTAGATCCAAAACACTATAGATCAATGATTGGGAGTTTACTCTATGTAACATCTTCCAGACCTGATGTCAAGCAAGTTGTTGGAATGGTGGTTAGATTCCAAGTTGCACCAAAAGAGAGACATGTTCAAGATATGAAAAGAATATTTAGGTATTTAAAAGGAACCATAGATCTTGGTTTGTGTACCCTATCAAGAATTCATTCTCTTTAATGGCCTATTCAGATGCATATTGGGCAGGTTGTGTAGATGACAGAAAAAGTACAAGTGGAGGAGCATTCTTTTTGGGAGAATCATTGGTAGCTTGTACAAGAAAGAAACAACCCTCAATTTATCCTTCTACCACTGAAGTTGAGTATATTGCAGCAGCATAATGTAGCACACAAGTGGAATGGATGAAACAAACCTTGCAAGACATAAAAGTAGTGTTTGAAGAACACACTACGATCTACTATGATAATACAAGTTCTATAAGTCTCTCCAAGAATCTTGTCCAGTACTCTAAAGAAAAACACATTCTAATAAAATACCACTATCTAAGAGATCAAGCTGAAAATAAGAACATTAAATTGGAATATGTCCCAACGCAAGAACAGGTTGTAGATATTTTCACTAAACCCTTAAGCAGAGATGTATTTGAATATCTCAGGCAAAGATTAGAAGTAGTCTCTCTTCCAATCTAATCTCTCAAGAAAATAATGCATCAATTGGCATCAATTCAGGGGGATATATTGATCAAAGTCAGGGGGAGTCATTCAACCCTTTTCCCTTGATGTCAAAGGTGGAGAAATGAAAATAGTATTGCCATCAATGCCAAAGGAGGAGATTGTTGGCAATATGGAAATACAGGTTGGCATTGATGGCATTGGCATTGATAGTATTGAATCTACTGCATAATTATGTCTGGAATAGGGATACTAATGTTGCATACATTTCAAATGTGTTGACATTATGGTGACTGTTATTACATTGACAGTGTTACATATATTTAAATCTGAACATCTAAAACAGAGAAGAAGCTAGTCTCTCCAATATTGACAAGGATCGCTTGAAAGAGAAAAGGAGACACGAAGAGAAACGAGGTAAGGTTAAATACAAGGTAGATGATACATCAAGATCAAGAACATAAATTTCACAGGGAGAAATGATCCTATGATCATCATAATGGTTCATCTTCTATCTTGGTTGATGACAGAGTTTGGCATGACCATGCATTAACCAGTAGGAGGAGGAAGATTGAAGATTATCACACTATGCATCATGAAAAAAATCCATTGGAGAGAAGAACTAAAGATCAATAATCAGGAAGTGTTTGGGGTGTTCATAATGATCGTATAAACCATAATCAAAAAATGCCTCCAGGTCTTTCTAAGAGGATGCATGAGCAGGAAGTGGCAGATCACCATGCTTCAAAATTGAAACTATTTGTTGCTGATGACAATGCTTCTGAGAATGAACATGTCAAAATAAGTCGTTCCAAATTGGAACATTGGGCCAGTCAAAAAGAAAGGGATGATGCTAATAAATGGGACAATGATGCAAGAAAAATTCACAAGACACCTGTCAATCATGAGGAATCTACAGCTGGAAAAGAGGAGCAAACAAAGATGGATTGGAGTGTTGGTACAGAGTCGAAAAGGAAACCTGGAAAGGAGTGTCCACATTCAAGAGAGAAGTATGATCAGGCTACAAATCAAGAGGTCAAGGAGGTTGCTTAAAATGAACTTGTTCATATTTCTAATGGTACTCGGTTAGATGTAGATCAAAGTGGAAGCATACAACATTTTGAGACAGTATCCAAATTGGAAAAGCGTAGGGAACTTTTCAAACTGAAAATTCCAAATGAAAAGGAAAACCAAAAGAAGGTTGACAATGAAACTCTTTCAGAAAATGAGAAAGACAAAGTTAAACAAGAAAGGTATGCTCAAAAAAGGAGGTGGGGTGGCAGTAGCAACTAAAATTGTATTTTTATGTCTTCTTGAACAACCAGAGACATAGTTGATCAAGTTTGTTAACTTGTTAATGAGTTTAAACATCGATAGAAATATCAGAGATTGAATGCGGATGATGCAATTGAAGTTAAAAAATGAAAACACAATTGCAGATCTCGAAATAGAATCAACAAGCAGATCAGAGGATTGATTTCAATCATAGAGGAATAAGAATGTAGAGTTATAGGCAGAGTCTCAGCAACCATCGGATCAAATGATCGACGATGGCGATTGATTTGTCGATTGGGATTTATCCCACATTGGCAATGGGGTAGGGTTCATATGAGTTTATAAATACCTCCTTCACTATACATATTCGAACCGTAGTGCAAAGGTATGGTTGGGGCTCTAGGTGCTTGGACTTCACATGAGGATCACCATCTTGGAGGCTGGGATGACCTGTCAAGCCCCCTACCTTTTGGAAGAAGTGACAACAATCTATGATTTATCGAGGAGATGATATCGTCTGTTGGATTAATATTTTTTTAATACATTGTTGGCGCTATGGTCATATGGGTGATCGAGGGTTTAAAACTTGTTAGTTATTTTTAGTTGGCAGAACTTGCAACGACGGAGAGGCTGCTATGTATATCGGTAAATTTTGAATAATGCCAATGTTGGAGGATTTCTAAGTTCAAATGTTTGTGAATAAACATTCGGATGTTGAGATCACTGTTCTTGTTGGAGTTTTTGGCATACTTCCAATTGTGGAGGTTCGCCAAAACTAGTTAAAGACCTGCACAACACAAACCCGGAGATAGTGACTTGGATAACATCACATTATTCGATGAAATCCCTGGTTTGATAACTAAAATTCATAATTGATATTAAAATAATAATTTAGATGTTTAAATCTTGAAATTATTGATTTAAGGAAGTATTGTGATGTTTGTTAATATTTGTATTACACATTAACACAATCATTAGATTTGAGATGTAGATTGAAGAGATGTGTGGTTATGAAAATTCATGTTGATGATTGTGTTACTTAAAACAAGGGTTGTGTAATCTTAAATGAAGAGATGTGATGTTCATGAAAAGTTGTGAAATTGAATGAACATACATGTTTTTTTTATGAAGAGTTATGTTGAAGACATTTATAAGTGTGTTGATATGTGAAGGAATTTGTGGGACTGTAGAAAAGACATTGAAGATCAAATACAGAAAGAGACAGAGTAGTAGTCATGATATCCAGTGCATGATACAGAAGGTTTATGGATTTATGAACAAAGGGTGTTTGGGAGGTGCTAGGGTAGGTTGGAGCCTGTGGGGGAGTAGGTGCTTCCTTGTCAGTTGTAGCTGACTAAATAGGGGGTTGTAGACTCCTACCAATTGGAGTTGGTGAATAGAGGTGTGGATGCATCCTGATGAGTGGGTGTTGATCTAAAGAGGAAGAAAACATATTCCTTCTATTGTAACTTGTAAAACAAAATTTTGAAGTTAATATAAAAGTGTTTGTGGTTTTCCAAATTGGGTTCCACAATAAAACATTGTGTTCATATTTTTTTTTGCATTTCTGCAATACATAATTAACAAAAGTAAAAATTTGATAAAATTATTGTGAGATTGATTCAACCCCCCCCCCCTCTCAGTGACAAGATCTGATCCTTCAACAACATGTCATTGACATACAACACTACATAAATGAAGTGATTGCCAACCTATTTGGAATATACACAATGATCAACCCTACTTCTTACAAATACCAGTCCAAGGATTTATGTGTCAAACTTTTGGTACCACATCCTAGGTGATTTTTTCAGACCATATAGTGACTTCTTTAGCTTACATACCAACTCTTTCTTTCCATTCACTGCAAATCCTTTTGGTTGCTTCATGTAGATTTATTCTTCTAGTTCCCCATGTAGGAATGTTGTCTTCACATTCATTTGTTCTACTTCAAAACAAAAATTAGCAACAAAAAATAAAAGAAATGTAATAGAAGTTAACTTGGCAACAAGAGAAAAAAAATATCCAAAGTCATTTCCCTCTTCTTGGGAATAACCTTTTTCTACTAATCGGGCTTTGTATTTCTCCACTTTTCCTTCTACATTCAACTTCTTCTTAAACACCCATTTCTTGCCGATGGCATTTCTAAGTTTCATTTGTAAAGTAAACTAGATCCCATTCTTCATTCATGTCCAAGGAATACATTGTTGGAAATTGGGTTCAGTGCTTCCTGTGAGTTTTGCGACATGGGATAACCCCCTCTCATGGATCCTAACTCTAGTGATTGTGGTGAAGACTAACTACTATGAGTTTTGGTATAATGAAAATCGTATTCCAACAAATGGTATCACAGATATAGGTCTCGAGTTTGAAACTTACCCGACACGCATTGGGGGGAGATTGTTGGATATTGAGTTTCAATATTCTCACATTTTTTGCAACATGGGTTAAGCCCCTCTCATGGATCCTAACTTTGGTGATTGTGCAGGAGACTATTTCATGTGGGCTTTTGTCTAAAAAAATCATAGTCCAACATCTATCTCTGCAACCATATCCTTCTTCCAAAGTGTACTATCCTCTGAATTCACTACTTCCCTAACAGTTTTGGGATCATCATTAGTAATATATAAAGAAAACTTATCATGAAAATTAGGTGGACTATACCTTTCTAGTTTCCTTCTTTCCCTCATTGATCTCCTCAATACTAGAGTATGAGGTTCTTCTTCTTATTGTTTATATTCTTTTGTTTATTTATATTTTTCATCATCCAACTCAAACTCTATTTTCTCGGGTTCTTCTTACCTTGGTAGGAATTCTTCTTTTGGAACATCTTTAATCTCTCTAAAAACAACATCCTGATTGTAAATAGTCTTCTTAGTTTTTTTGTTCCAAAACTTATAACCTTTCATACCATCTTTATAACCAATAAAGATACTCTTTTCATCGTTATTATTCAACTTACTCCTATTTCCCTTTGGAACATGTACATAAGCATCACAACCAAACACTTTGAGATTTTCAAGAGAGGGTTCCTTACCAGTTCATACCTCATGTGGATTTTTTTCCACTAGCACCAATGAGGGTGATCTATTTACCAAGTAACACGGAGCACTCATTGTCTCTGCCCAAAAATGTTTTCCTAACCTGGCACCACTGAGCATGCTCCTTTATTTTTCCATCAACTTCTTGTTTGGGCTTTCCACAACATGGTCTCCAATATTCACAAGAAGATGATTACAATGAGGCTCTGAAGGCATTTTTATGATAAACATCAATGTCAAAACACTAGACCTCCAAAAACCTAACCCTAGGAGATGAAACGCCAAAATTCATGTGGGCCCTGTTGGGGTAAGTTAGTACATTAAATTCTCGGGGTTGTAATTTTTTCATATGATCTTCATTTTAGGCGCGTTATAGCTCGTTGGAAATTTCTTTTCAAGAACTACGCATTATGCCGTCAAAATTTGACTATGTCTACATTTTGACTATGGCAAGCTAAGAAAACACTGTTTAGAGCCCCAAAATGGCCCTGGAAGTACATAAAGATGTACGAACATGAAAACTTCCAAAATAAGTCAATTGGAATAAGTGGGTGGCCACCAATATCCACCTAGATGTTGTGTAGGGATTCATGATAGCCCCATAAGTATAGAACCCACAATTACAAAGAAATGTCCCCATTACAGAGAAACGTGTTGAACTGAAAATTTTCCAGATGAGCCAGTTGGAATATGGAATAGGTGGGTGGAACCAATATCCACCTAGATCAATCCTCCCCCATTATTAAGAAGTGGTCTCCATTTCTATTAGTATCACGAGAAGAGATGAAAGAGTTTTCTGAATCTGAATCTTGGTGAGTTTTGTCCTTGTTGGAGAAGTTGTGCTACTTTGTCTTTGGAAGGCTATCACAAACTTGTTGTTGGAGGGGTTGAATATGTTCCACCAACATGTTGTCTCTGGGTTTGATGGGGAATTGTGTAGGATCCATTGTATTTGAAGAAACAATATATTCTTTCTCTTCGGAAATCTGTTTGTGTTGGATAGAAGGTGTTGAGGTTGCAATAGTTGTAGTGGCATTTTGTGCATCCTTTGAACAAACTATGAAGAGGATGAATTTTTTAGTATGAGATATTTCATTATGCATTGTTTTGATGGAAAAGTAGTCAGAACTACCTCTAATATCCTTGTGGAATTGTTCTGGTGGAACACTAGTCAGAACTACCCAACTTGGTGCGTAAGGTATAGAAAGTATCTATGAACTCTGACACTCTTTGGCTCTTCTCTTGCCACAGTTTGGTCCATATCGTGTATTGGTATTTATAGTTATCAATAGGGTAGTACCTTTCCTTGACCGCATCCACACAAAAATACCAAGTTGGCTTGGGCCCATATGTTAGAAAAACAGGATCGCGAAGCAATAAAACAACACAAATGCGGAAATAAAATACAGAAGATACACAGTACAATAGAGACACAGATATACGTGTTTCACCTAGTGTGGGCTACGTCCACCAAAGAAATTTTCAGGTCCTTCCTTTATTATTATCCAGCAATCAAAGGGATACAACCTACAACAAACCTGTTGTAAATTCCTCTTTTTTCTTTCACAGTCTCCTATCTCATAATACAATATTTGTTATATTGCCTAGCCGCAATACATTTCCCTCATAAGAGAGGGTTTCCTTCTAGGGAAAAAAAACCCTAACATAACTTCTACTGTTAGATCTACAACCTTGTAATGAACGGTCCATATTTACAATGAAATTACTATATACTTTTACAAGGCAAATTTTCCTTCTGGGGCTTCGCCCCCGAACCCATTGGACCCCGCAGGGGGGGTAACCACCCCCTGCACTTCCCCGCGTGGATGAGTGTACATTATTCTTGGGTGTAAAGTCTTCATGGGGTATAAACATGGCTGAAAACAAAGACCTCTGAATCAAGAAGATAATCAGGCTCCACAACCAAAAATCTCCTACTTGGAGACTGATCTCAACAACTCCACCACTATTGTATCTGCTGGACTATGAACCTTCTTGGACCTGGTGTTGATGGGTCTTAAATCCCTGGTTCAATAGTAGGAACCGAACCTGCCACTGAGGCTGAATTAGACTCTGCAACGTTTAATAGTGGAATGGTTCTCTAGATCTTGTGATCCAACCAAATTATCGATGGGCTTTGCGTTTTCTTGTGAAGGCTCTTCCTTTAGTTTCAACTATTCTCTTTTGTATTTTCTATTGGGTGGGACAGATATGAGGTGTGAGATGGTATAAACCAACTTGGTAGCAAACAAGATTAAGTTATAAACTACTGGGGAAGAGGCCCAGCTTGGTATAACCCACTGCTCAAGCATGCAGACGACAATTTTATACCACAGGCCTAGTACTAATACATTGACCATGTGAGGATCCAATTACTATCTAAGATACTATTTACCAGAAAGAAAACACATATGCAATGAGATAATGGCAAGAAAAATAATTCATCTACCATTACCATTCATCACATAATAACACAATGATTCATCTTCATCATTAAAGCAAAGAACATCAAAACATTGCACCAAATAACTTGACAAAAGAATTAATTTCTCTTACTCATTACAACATCATTCATGAAACAGGATAGGAAATAGTTCTTTTCCACGTCTAATCACAGATGCATTTGATGAAAATAACTTATCTCTGGTCCATAAGGATTTCTCAATTCAAAGCATCTTCAAAATAATTCTTAATAGCCAGAAAGAAAGAGTTCTTGAAACAACCATCAACCCCTTAATAATTGGTCGATGTCCTTATTTATAATCTAAATTTCAATTGAAAACAACGGCTAAGTGCAGTTTAAACAAAGAAAAATACACCACGTGGCATAATCTTCTAACAGTTTCTTTAACAGTCAACTCAAGATAGTTCTTTGAAAGGATGACTTTTCTTGTACTCAGACCAACTGTTAAACAACTCTTCGCAAGTTTGGGCCCATGGGAATCTGTGTTCTTCCATCGGAGCTGTGTAAAATCCTCTAATCTTTATTGCATGCACTCGATACTTCACTAGAATTGTGTTCAACTATTGTAGCAAAGTTCACACCCTAATCGGATGTTCCATGAATCATTGCACTTGTCCCAGTGTTGCGCCAGTTACTATCGCTAGCTCTTCAACCCATAATGAATCTTGTTTAGAATGTGATTCAACTATTTCACATAGGTTGACGAAGTCATCGGTGGTGTCGATTGCTTTGTTGATTTTGCTCCAATGTTTCTTTCGGGTTCCTCGTCAAGGTTACAGAGAAAAAACTTTTTTGGTATTCGTAGGGATCTTTCCTGCAATCGGGATTGAAATAGTTTAGAAATTACTTATCAAGCAAAACATACTAAGATGTAAGTGGAAATAACAGACTGATGTGTACCTGTAGAGCTCGTTGGTCCCAATTGTTTAATACTTACATGATCCCAATGATCTTTTGAATGACCTATAATGTCTCTGTCTGCGTCGTCGCTCCTCTTAAGTTTGGATGAGTTACATTTGTGCACCATAGCATAGTAGATTAGGTACGGCAGATACGAGCGTCGAAACCATTCCAATTTATGATTGTCCCTTGGGGTCAAGAAAGGATTCCAGAGCCGAACGTGTGTCGAAAGTGTGCATAAGCTCCCAAAAGGTCAGATACCGTAATAAAGGAATTTGTTAAATGCCTCAGGTCGAGGTAAGTTGTCCCTCTAGAAGCCGTATCACCAAGTGTGTCAACCATCATTCGCTAATAATGGAGGTTAGGGAGGTTAAAAATATTGGAATGGTCGTACCATATATTCTTTGCAACTCCTATCGGTTGTGTTTCATACATCCTGGATTATATCCATCGTAAAGATGTGACGTGGTAATTCTTCAATACATCCCATCACAAGGCATGAGTGTTCCTTGGCACGCTCCATCTCATTGCCCCGCTCTGCTATAAATTCTAGATGTTTTGTGTGGGTCCTATGCATCAGCCGAGTTTGTACACAAGTAGCAACTGGTCTTGCAAGTTCAATTCTAGAAAAATTTGTGTCTTAGTCTTTTATCCATCCACAGACGTCTAAGCAAATATGTTGTCGCACCATGGGATCCCCTCAAAACATGAGACGGGGTTTTTGAGGCAGTCGAAGCACTAGATATGAACCCCATCATGCTTGGGACTCTTTCTTATTTGCATCAAGTGTCCTCGAGGCTACAAAAGGAGGTTCCTACCTTCACTCGGAAATGATGTCAGTGCCTCAGATGGAGGTTGAAGTGGAGAAAATTATGTATGAAGGACACATGTTGGATGTCATTTCTTCTCAAAAGAAGACACCGCAAAGGAATGGAAGACCCATAAAAAATAAGGAAGTAGGAGAAGGAGGCCACATCCTGACTGAGCTATGTGCACACCCAATCGCTGAGGAGTTCATAATGCATGCTACCTGGCTAGAGCCCATCGGGACTACCAGTCAAGGAATCAGGAGTCGAATGAGAAGGACAGAGACCTCGGGTTATAATGTTGGAATCCCCAATAGGCAGCTGGAGTAGGCACAACTCACCATAGCCAAACTTTATCAGGAAAATAGAGAATTGCAGATACAGTTGGAGGCTAAGAACCAAGAGGTTTCAGCACCAAAAGGCCGCGAAGGAAGCACAAATTGGCTCAAGAGACAGCTTCGAGAAGCACAAGATATGATTGTGCATCTTCACGAAGCACAAAGGATGATGGAGAAGGAGAACATTAAAACACTACAAGCCATGTGGAGCAGTCCAGGAGAAGGTCTATGTGCAGGAGATACATGATGGGCGGACTCTCGTTTTGTATTCTCAAAAGTGGCGTATGTTTTGATAGTTTTCCCTATTTTTTGTGAGAATTTTAATGCTCTCAATGTAACTGGGTTGGTTGGCCAAGGTGTTAGTAGTCTTCTCTGTATGTAACCTAAGCTCGGTGGGAACCTTAATCTATGAAATATTCAAAATGTTTTTCCGAAAGGATTCTAGTCATAGCAGTTGAATGTATCGTGTTTCCTTTGTACTGTGTTCTTATCCAGGATTCTCATAACTTAGCTTTGATTTTATAATTATCGTTGTTCTAAGTTTTTTTGTAAGTTCGTTGATATTTTCCTTTAGAAAATTCCAACGTCGATTGATGCTGACGTGGTGTCACTGACTCAGGGTTCATTAAATAAATCCTAGAACTCATCTCGTGGGTAAGGGTTTCACTCGGGACTTCATTTATTTCGAACGTGCTAAACTGAGATAGACATTACGACTGTCGACGCCGGGTGAATATTGGGGATCGATGTTCAAAAAAGTAATATTAACGCATAGTTTCTTCATGGGTTATCATTCTTTGAAACTCCCGACCCTGCAAATGTTTCAGAAGTCGACAATCAGCAGTTATTATTTCGTTTTTTCTCAACGTTTATTCTTCTAAACTTTTTTCAATGCCAAGTGGGTCGGTTGTCGGTGATATCCTTGGTGAAGCTCATTCACAGAAATGAGAGACTTTCATTCCCAACGTCGATGAAGATCGATGCTTGGCTATCTTGGTTCTCACGAATAATTCTTATCACATTTAAGTCTTCCCGATGCCAAATTTCTTAAGCATGTTGGGGTAAATCTTTGACTGTCGGTACTTTGATTAAATGTGAGTATTTTTAATTCATGTTGACTTTCACATGCTCAAGCAGAATTTAAAAACGACTTAAAATGAAAAAAAAATGATAAGCAAGATAACATCTCTCATACTGAAGTAGAATCAGACAATGAAAAAGATTAAGTGGTACCCAAAAAGGTAAGATTTGATATAGGCCATTTGAGGGTGTGTTGAGTACTCAACAAATGGCGACTTACAGGGTGAAAGAAGAATCTATGTTCTTCCTCCATGGCTCGACTAATACAAAAGCAGGTGGAGAACTTAACTGGTTTTAAATTAGAGCCTCTTTCACCTTTTCATTTGAAATTCTTCGGTTGATGATTTTGGGCCTGCTCATGGGGTTTAAACTCTAATTCCTCCTTTGTTTCCTGTAATCCTGACGCATTCCCTTCTTCACAAAGTCCAAGAAAGTATTCACTGGCATGAAGCCTTCAGTTACCTCTACTCACTTGCTTCGGTGTTGCTCCACTGCCAGCGAGCGTCCATATCCCCGGCGAAGTCACACCAACATCACAGACCTTGCTCTGCTTCCAGTGAGCATCCATATCCCCGACGGAGATATCTGCATATCCTCTTTTATTGTTCTCTCTTTGATAATGTCAAATTAATATCAGCATGATGCCTCGAGTGAGTGGGAGAGGATGATATCTATTTATTTCGCAAAGTGAGATGGTCAAGGTGAATCCTTTGCTAGCTTTCTGTTCGAGGTTCATGTAGTCCTTTTCGGCTTTCCTTCTTTCCCTTAAGGTCTCACAAAACCACTAATCATACACTTCTAACACTTCTCTGAAGTTCTTCATTTGCGTAGGTTGGATAGGGGACTCCTCAAAGCAACCGCAAGCGCCTCGGTCCTCCTTTTGTTTTATATGAGAGATGATTTGGGAACAGAGTTCTCTATGTCACATGATTCGAGGTCATCCATTGTCTTTCCAAACACATCTTTTAAAAGCACAGAAACCAGAAACTAGAAAGAAAACAACAAAACCACATGGAAATCATGAAAATACTCATACAAAACATAAAACACACAATTTATTTTTATTTATTTTTTTATATATATATTATTATTGGAAATATTTTTTTAGGGATTGTCCATTGACTGGGAGGGCATCAGGTTCCCCCCTTAGATTCGTCAGTCGATAAGTTCCTACCCCAATCTTGTCAGCCACCTGAAAAGGTCCAAGCCACAGATTCTGAAACTTAGAATGTTTCCCTTTCAGCTCACTTTCTCTGTCCCATTTCAGGACTAAGTCTCCTATTTCAAAATTCTTCTCTTTGGCCTTATGTCAAACCCCCTTTTCACTATCAGCTGGTGAGCTATGAATTTTGAATTATACTTTTCCCTTTCTTCTTATAACATGAGCAGAGTGTCAATTCTTCGTTGCATGGTCAATGAAGGTTTTCCTTTGGAATCCTGGGCCAAATGAAGAGATGGGAGGTAAAGTCCATTTGGGGGCATTGCTTCCTATCCATACACCAGGAAGTATGGGGAATTCCCTACAACTTCTTTGGTTGTGACCCTATCGGCCCATAAAGCGTTATGGAGTAGATTATGCCGATTTATCTAGTTTTCGGCAACCGTCTTCTTTAGTATTCTTACTAGGTTCTTATTGGTCGATTCTGCCACCCCATTTCCCTGTGGGAAAAAATTTGCAGAGTACCTAATTATGATTCCTTTGTCCAAAGAAAACTCCGTCAATCAGGTGGAAGAGAAATAAGTTGCATTATCAAAGACTAGGGCAGAAGGGACACCAAACCTCATGATCAGTTGTTTCTCTATGAATTGGATCACCACTTTCTCATTTACATGATTCATAGGGATAGCCTCCGCCCATTTCGTGAAGTAATCAGTGGTAGTCAAAATATACTTGCATTCTTTTGAGGAGCTTGTTGTAATTTATCCTATAATATCTAACCCCCATTTCTCGAAAGGGCGCGAGACAGTCACATTTTGGAGTGGGATTGCTACTCTCTTCTCTCTCTCGATGCTCATTTGATAAAATTTACAGCTCCTAGCATAGGTGTGAGCGTATTTGAACAAGGTGGGCCAATAATAGTCAACCCTTAGTATCTTATGAGCAGTGATGTTTCCTACGAAATGTCCATCGATAGGGCCATCATGGAGCTCCTTGAGAACTTTGTTTGCATCTTCACATTCAAGACATATTAAAATTACCCCATCATAATTAATCGGGAAGAGTACCAAATTTATGAGGCGATATTGTGTATATTTTAACCTGAGCGCTCTCCTTTCCCTAGGATTGAGATTTTATGGACAAGTTCTATGGTGTAGGAGATAATTCAAACTATCATACCAAGACTTGGGCCCTGGGGAAATGTATGAAGCTTCACCACACCATAATTCCATTTCTTTCTCCCATCCAGAATCTTAATTTACTTGGTCCTGGGCTTCAGCTGTGAGTTTGCACAACCCTTGCCCTTTAACAAGTTTGGAAGGTTTTATATATAGATCAAATTATTGTACCACTACCATCCAATTCCCTCTTCTTTCCCCCATCTCTTGCTGAGTAAACAAGGATCGGACCGCAGGGTGAGGCACAAACACTTTGGTGTGCTTCTTAAGGATGTAGGACCTGAAGTGTTTTACTGCTTTATATACTGCATAAGTTTGTTTGTCTATGGCAGGATAATTCAATTCGGCTCCTTGGAGGTTGGTACTCATGAACGACATCAAGGCCTCATTGTTATCATCATCCTTCTGATTCAATATCGCAGCTAACAATTGGTCAGAGGTGAAAGTATAAAGGAATAAATCCCTATTGAAATAGGGACTTCGTAACATGGGGGCCCGAGATATGGTGTTTTTAATATTTTTGAAAGCATCCTTTTGTTCATCATCCCATTTAAATTTGTCATCCTTTTGAATCATCTTTTGTAAGGGTTTGATGATTTATACGAAATCGGGAGTGAATTTCCTCACAACATTGATTTTCCTGAAAAAGGACTACATAGATTTTTTGTTATGAGGCAACGGGAGTTGAGCTATGGATTTAATCCTTTCTGGGTCTATGTGAATACCTACTTGGGATATAATCTGACCTAACATCTTACCTTCCTCGACGTCGAAAATAGTTTTCTTTGGATTTAAGGATATACCGTATTTCCTACACCTTTCGAAAATCTGAGTTAAGCGTTGGATGTGTTCTTATTTGTTCTTTGAATACACAGTTACATCATCCATATACAAAACCACACACTTGTTGATTAATCCCTGAAATGCTATGTCCATGGCCCTTTGGAAGGTTTCTCCTACGTTAATTAACCCAAAAGGCATGCATTTATAAGCGAAGGTTCCCCACTTGGTTCAGAAGGTCGTCTTCAACCGATCTTCTTCTGAAACCAGAACTTGGTTGTAACCTGAGAAGTAGTCCAGTAGAGAGAAAATCTCCAATCCCAACATGGTCTGTAGGAGTTTCTCCATTGGTGGGACTCGGTAATTGTCCTTTTCTGAAGCTCTATTAAGGTTTCTAAAATCTACGCATAAGTGGATTTCTCCCGACTTTTTCCTCACTGGAACTAGATTTGCTACCCACGCAGAATGTCTAACCTAGAAGATGATTTTGGCATCTAAGAGTTTCTTCAATTCCTGGTACATGAGAAGTTCCAAGGATGGGTGATACTTTCAGAGTTTTTGTTGGAAGGATTTCACTTCGAGTTTTAATGGGATAATGTGTTGTATGATGCGGGTATCATAGGTTTTCAAATCTTGATAGGACCAAGAAAAGACATCTTGATATTGTCTAAACAGTTTGAGATAGGCCTTCCTCTCCTCCTTAGATATAGTCTTACCGAGGTTTACCTTCCCTGGGTTTTCCATGGTTTTGAGATTTACAGTCTCGTGCAGGGGACAGGAGCTACCGTTCTTTTCATTTTTATACCCCTTAAATCACTCTTTTAGATCGAACAGATTTTCCAAATTGGCTATCCCTTTCGGGATTGTGTGAGACTTTGATCTTTCAACAGGTTGACCTGTCCAAGGATTGGTTCCTACTGATTTTTATTAGAATAATTCATCGTCAATAGTTATATCTCTAAAATTATCTTGGTTAGTTAGGAAGTTTATGATCTGTTCATCTCCTTCAAAGACTTTCCAATTAGAAATGTTGTTAGGCACTGACGGTTTGTAGAGTAGTTCCACAGTGAATCGGGGAGAGTCATAATCCTATAGAGGTGACAACCTTGAAGCAACTGTGTCTAGGGAATCAACAAGGATATTCTTTGCTCTGGGAATCACGGTGACATTGAAAGTTTCAAAATGCTCTATTAACCTATGCACTTCCTGTTGATAATTCTTTAGGTGCAAAGAATTTAAATGCATAGTATTTCTTACTTGTCTAACGATAATCTCAAAATCTCTAAAAACCTTCAATCCTTTGGCATTTAATTCTACGTCTTTCTTTAACTCTTGTACTAACGCTTCATACTCGGCGGTGTTGTTGGTGCACTCAAATTATAGCCTACGGGATAGGAAATAATGTTTACCTTTAGAATCAATGAGGATGCACCCTGCTCCTAACCCTTCTTGTGATTTGGATCCATCAAAATAAAAGATCCAACATTGTGAGCAGGGTGTGTAAGCTTCCCATTCCCCATTACTTTCCTTTTCTCCCATTGCCAGCTCTGAGTTTTTTGACACGGGTTCTAGGAAGAAGAGGGTTTCCTCCATCGATGTTAGAAATTTCTCTTGAAACACTACTTCAGAGTTCCGGGTGAGAGGGACATCAGATCAGAGAGGGGAAAGGTTCTCGAAGTAGGAGTTGTAGGAATAACTGCCTAGCATAGGGAAATCTGTCAATGAGGGTTTATTCAAGGTTTCTAAGTCGGTGACAATATGCTTCAGATACCTTTCCCTATCGACACTGATCATGTTTTTGTACCCCTTCAGTGGTAGCCAAAGGTGATCCTAGTCTGTACTAAAGTATCCATTCAATTTTTTAGACCAGTCTTGGCTCAGTAACAGTTCATAAGCTTTCAGGATATCTACCACAATGATGTCAATCACCTGCACAAACTTAGGGTGTGTCACTATTTTGATCATTAAATATTTGATTTCCCCTATGACCTTGACCTGTGTTTGGTCTAGTTGTATTACATGTTTGTCACTTTTGAGAGGGACTGCGTTTACCTTTCTACAGATAGACAGAGGCATAACATTGGAATATGCTCCTGAATCTACCAAACAATTGTGGAGGTTTATGTTGAATACTTTAAACATTAAGAGGAAATGTGGGACAAAAGGCTTCCCCTTCTTATCTTTCGAATAGGTATTCACAGTTGGTTTATTTACTGGGTCTGTGGAAGCTAGATTTCTTTCCTGACCATTGCCAGTCGTAGGTTTTTCTACTGAGTTCAAAGCTTGTAGCAGGAAGTCGTTCTGCTGAGGGATCCTACATATGTCCATGATTGATATATTATCCCTTAACTTCTTCAAATCTTCAACTACGTTGTAATCAATTTTGGACGATTCTCGGGTATGGATGCTTATCAATTTTTTACCACGAGTGAGAGGTACATTTGGGTGATCGGGAATTGTATTATTCCTCGAAGTTTGGGTGGCAGCGATATCATTTGAGACAGGTGGACCTTTACTTCACGTTTTCATGACTGAGAATTATATAGGTGGTTCTTGAGACTCAAACAAGTCGTCGGAAGGCATGATCAAGTTGGGATCCCATATCATCATGGTCGTATCTTCCGGTGGATCAATCTCTTCCTGGTCAGCAATATTCATAACTGAACTACTTGATTGTTCGGTCAGGGAGACTTCGTCTAGAAACCAATTGGCCATCAAATTCATGGCATGCACCCACTGAGGGAAGTCCCTTTCGGAGTGGTTTTCCTGGTGATAAGTACAGAAAGAATCAGACGCCACATTCCCTAGATCGATATTTAAGTTAGCTAGGGGTGGTTCAATTTATTTGAACGGTGGGTTCCTTTTAAAAAAAGTCTTATAGAGCCTTTGACCTTAATTTCCTTCCCCTGCATTTCTCTTCATGTCTATGATCTCGTTTGATAATTTCTTAACCATGCATTGTAGATCTTCTATGTCTCCATTACCCTTGTCGGGGGTCTGTTCTGCTTGTTTCCCCGGCGGTCTAGCCATAAGGAGTCCTCTTCTGGGAGGAGGTTGAGCTTCTTTCCTAACTAAAGAAACCTGGCCTTCTTTACACCCTCTCATCTGGAATTCAATCATCTTGGATTCTTCAAAATTTTCAGCTAGGGTTGTCTTGGCGACCCTTTTTACAAACATGGAAATAGAAGTTGGGAGAGAGTTAGCATAGACTTCGATTTGCAACTCCTAAGTAGGCTTAGCTTTGGGCTGAAACTTGTTCAAGATGGTCATGAATATTTGATTGAATTCTTTGACCCTTTCTTTCAAATTCATGGTGGCGGTGAACAACTCAGCCATCAGAGATCCCGTGGTAGTTTCTTCTGCAAATTTATCTAGAAAATCTTTCTGGAACTTCATCCAAATGGTTATGGATCCTATCGGCAGGTTAAAATACCACGTGGAAGTAGAATTTTCAAGCGTGTAAGGGAAAATCCCGCATACTACATCTTCATGTTGGATGTTCATAAGGTTGATCGATAATATGAACTTCTTGATGTGATCTTCAGGTAGTCCTGAAGTATCGAGGTCAAATTTAGGGAGTAACTTCTCTGGGTGTCGAGGAAGATTATGAACTCAACCTGGGATGGCCAGAACGTCTCCAGCCAACCAAAGTTGTTTTTTCTGAGGTGGTTTCTCCCCTTCTCCCTCATGGTCATTGTTGTTCTCGATACCTTTGGAATCTGAATTAGACTCTTCTTCTTCCAAAAAATCGGTCGGTTCAGAGACGTCGTCGGCTGGTGTTTTGGGTATCAAGTTAAGAGGATCTTGGATTTCAGTGATTGTGAAATCTATTAAATCCTCTACCGAGTGTATGAATACCTCGTCAGGAGTACTAATCACTGGTATTCTTTGTCATTTTATTCGAGGGAGTATCAGAGCTACGGAAAATGCATCAATTTGTCGAGCCTGTGCTCTTATGATTCTTATGAATTGATTTACTTCCTCGTGAGGAAGAGCGTAAGGTATTCCCGAGTGAAAATATTATTCCTCGAGCTGGAGTGAGTTAATTTTTTCAGGAGTACTCAAAATGTGTGGGATCTCATGGGAATGACTAGCCATGCATGTGGGTTGTTTTTGAATCTATAGGTTGTTTGGAATACTATGTAAAATGTATATCCATCCATTCATTCTTCAAGCCCTCCTTCTAGCGCCAATTCTGTTGATGGTTCCTAAATTCCTAGTTCAACAGTAGGAACCAAACTTGCCACCGAGCCCTAGTAGACTCTACACCGTTTAATAGTGGAATGGTTCTTTGGATATTGCGATCTGGCAAAATTATCGATGGGCTTTGTGTTTTCTTGTGCAGGCTCTTCCTTCAGTTTGGACTATTCTCTTTTGTATTTTCTCTTGTGTGGGACCGATATGAGATGTGAGCCAGTATGAACCAACTTGGTAACAAACAGGATTAAGTTCTAAACTACTGGGGAAGAGGCTTAGCTTGGGATAACCCATTGCTCAAGCATGCAGATGACAATTTTATACCATGGGCCTAGTACTAATACATTAACCATGTGAGCATCCAATTACTGTCTAAGATACTAATTACTAGAAAGAAAACACATATGCAATGAGATAATGGCAAGCAAAATAATTCATCTACCATAACCATTCATCACATAATAACACAACAATTCATCTTCATCATTAAAGCAAAGAACAACAAAACATTGCACTAGATAAGTTGACAACATAATTAATTTATCTTACTCATTACAACATCATTCATGAAACAGGATAGGAAATAATTCTTCTCCACATCCAATCACACATGCATTTGATGAAAATAACTTATCTCTGGTCCAAAAGGACTTCTCAATTCAAAGCAACTTCAAAATAATTCTTAACCAGAAAGAAAGATTTCTTGCAACAACCATTGCCCCTTACTAATTGGTCGATTTTCTTATTTATAATCTAAAGTTCAACTGAAAACAATGGCTAAGTGCAGTTTAAACCAAGCAAAATATGCCACGTGGCATCATCTTCTAACAGTTTCTTTAAAAGTCAACTCAAGATAGTTCTTTGAAAGGATGACTTTTCTCGTACTTAGACCAACTGATAAACATCTCTTCGCAAGTTTGGGCCCATGGGATTCTGTGTTGTTCCATAGGAGCCACGTAAAATCCTCTGATCTCTATTGCATGCACCTGATACTTCACTAGACTTTTGTTCAACTGTTGTAGCACAATCTACACCCTAATCAAATGTTCCATGAATCGTCGCACTTATCCTGGTGTTGCGTCGGTTACTGTTGCTATCTCTTCGACCCATAATGAATCTTTTTTAGCATGCAATTCAACTATTTCTCATAGGTCGACAAAGTCATCGGTGGTGTTGATTGCTTTGTTGATTTTTATCCAATGTTTATTTCGGGTTCCTTGACAAGGTTATGGAGAAAAACTTTGTTTGGTAGTCGGAGGGATATTTCCTGCAATCGGGATTGAAATAGTTTAGAAATTACTTATCAGGAAAATCATAGTAAGATGTAAGTGAAAAGAACAAACTAATGTGTACATGTAGAGCTCGTTAGTCCAAATTGTTTAATACTTACATGATCCCAGTGACCTTTTGAAAGACCTATAATGTCTCTATCTGTGTCACTGCTCTTCTTCAATTTGGATGAGTTACATTCGTGCACCATAGCATGGTATATCAGGTACGGAAGATATGAGCGTCGAAACCTTTCCAGTGGTCGATTGTCCCTTGGGGTCGAGAAAGGATGCCAGAGCCGAACGTGTTCTGAAAGTGTGTGTAAGCTCCCAAAAGGTCGGATACCATAATAAAGGAATTTGTTAAATGCCTTAGGTTGAGGCAAGTTATCCCTCCAGAAGTCGTATCACCGAGTGTGTCAACCATCATTCGCTAATAATGGAGACTAGGGAGATTAAATAAAATAGAATGATCGTACCATATATTCTCTGCAACTCCTATCGGTCAGGTTTCATACGTCCTAGATTATATCCATTGTGCTGATGTGATGAATTAATTCTTCAATACATACTGTTGCAAGGCATGAGTGTTCCTTGGCACGTTCTTTCTTGCTGCCCCGCTCTGCTATAAATTCTAGATGTTTTTTGTGGGCTCTACACATCAGTCAATTTTGTACACTAGTAGCAACTGGTCTTGTGAGTTCAATTCTAGAAAACTCTGTGTCTTAGTCTTTTATCCAGCCACGGACGTCTAAGAAAATATGATGTCACACCATGGGATCCCCTCAAAAAACAAGACTGGGTTTGTTAGGTAGCCGGACTGCCAAGTATGAACCCCAGCATGCCTGGGACTCTTTCTTATTTGCAGCAAGTGTAACCAAGGCTTCAAAAGGAGGTTCCTACTTTCGCTCAGAAATGATGTTAGTGCCTCAAATGGAGGTCAAAGTGGAGAAAATTATGTCTGAAGGACACATTTTGGATTCCATGCCCTCTCAAAAGAAGACACCGCAGAGGAGAGGAAGGCTCAAAAAAAATAAGGAAGTAAGAGAAGGAGGCCACATCCTGACTGAGTTGAGTGCACACCCGACCGCTGAGGAGTTCATAATTCATGCTAACTGGCTAGAACCCGTCAGGACTACCAATCAAGGAAGAAGGAGCCGAATGAGAAGGACAGAGACCTTGGGTTCTAATGTTGGAAGCCTGAATCGGCAACTGGAACAGGCACAACTCGCCATAGCCAAACTTTATCAGAAAAATAGAGAATTGCAGAGACAGCTGGTGGTGAAGAACCAAGAGGTATCATCACTGCAAGGCCGCGAAGGAAGCACAAATTGGCTCAATAGACAACTTCGAGAAGCACAAGATAGGATTGTGTAGCTGCATGAAGTGTAGACGATGATGGAGGAGGAGAACATAAAAACACTGCAAGGCGCGCAGAGTAGTCCGGGAGAAGGTCTGTGTGTAGGATATACATGATGGGCGGACTCTTATTTTTTATTCTCAAAAGTGACATATGTTTTGATATTTTGCCCTGTTTGTTGTGAGAATTTTAACACTCTCAATGTAACTGGGTCAGTTGGCCAAGGTGTTGGTAGTGTTTTTTGTATGTAACCTAACCCCGACGGAAACCTTAATCTATGAAATCTCAAAAATGTTTTACCAAAAGGATTCTATTCATAGCAGTTGAATGTATTGTGTTTCCTTTCTACCATGTTCTTATCGAAGCTTCTCGTAAATTAGATTTGATTTTATAATTATCGTTGTTCTGAGTTGTTTTGTAAGTTCATTGATATTTTCCTTTAGAAACTTCCGACGTCGATTGATGCTAACGTGGTGTCACTAAATTAGGGCTCATTAAATAAAGCCTAGAACTCAGCTCATGGGTAAGGGTTGCACTCGGTACTTTCATTATGTTGAACATGCTAAATTGAGCTAGATATTATGACTTTCAATGATGAGTGAATATCGGGGATCAGCATTCAGAAAGTAATATTAACGCATAGTTTCTTCATGGGTTATCGTTCATTGAAACTCCCAACCCCGCAAACATTTCGAAAGTTGACGATCGACGGTTATTATTTTGGTTTTGCTCAGTTCTTATTCTTTTAACCTTTTACCAATGTTGAGTGGTTTGTTCATCGGCAATATCCTTGGTGAAGCTCATTCAAAAAAATGAGATACTTTCATCCACCAATGTCGATGAAGATCGACACTCGGCTATCTTGGTTCTCACGAATAATTCTTATCACATTTAACTCTTCTCGATGTCGAATTTCTTAATCATGTCGAGGTAAAGCTTCCAATGTCGGTACTTATCTTAAATGTGAGTCTTTTTAATTCATGTTGATTTTCACATGCTCAAGCAGAATTTAAAAACGACTTAAAATGAAAACAAAATGATAAGCAAGATAGCAGCTCTCATATTGAAGTAGAATCAGACAGTGCAAAAGATTAAGTGGTACGCAAAAAGGTAAGATTTGATATAGGCCTTTTCAGGGTGTGTTGAGTGCTCAACACCTGAAAAATTTCTCATCTCCATATTCATTCTTGAATACCAACTGAAACTAAGAAAGAACTCAGTTTCTCCCTGGTGACTCTCTTTGTTAACATGTCTACGGGATTCTTTCTAGTGTGTATCTTTTCCAACTTCAAATGTCCATATTCCAAGACAGATCGTATGAAATGGTACCTCAACTTTATATGCTTAGTATTTGAATGGAAGGCTGAGTTATTTGCAATATGAATGGCACTCTCACTTTCACATTACAACCTATTATTCTCCTGCTTCTTTCCCAAATCCTCCAGAAACCTCTGTAACCAAATAATTTCTTTAGTAGCCTCTATAGCAACAACATACTCTGCTTTTTTTGTTTAAAGTGAAACAACCTTTTGTAGTTTTGAAATCCAACTTACTGATGTTCCACCTATAGTAAAAACATACCCTTTGGTGCTCCTCCTTCTATCTTTATCACCTGCCATATTTGAATCAACATATCCCTGTAGAACAGTGTCTGAACCTCCAAAACACAATGCATGAGTAGAAGTACCTCTCAAATACCTGAGAATTCCCTTTACTTCCTCCCAATGTTCTTTACTTGGATTGTTCATATACCTACTCACAACTCCCACTGCATGTGCAATATCTGGTCATGTACAAACCATTTCATACATGAAGCTTCCAATTGTTGATGAATAAGGGACCTTGGACTTGTATTCTATCTCCTCTTGTGTCTTGGGACACATTTTCTTAGTTAATTTGAAATGGTTGGCCAAAGGTATACTAATTGGTTTTGCATTCTACATTATGAACCTTTCCAGCACCTTCTCTATGTACTCACCCTGAGACAATGTCAATTTTTGATTTTTCCTATCTCTTGTTATTCTCATACCAAGGATTTTCTTTGAAACACCCAAATCCTTCATCGCAAATGAATTAGATAATTTCTTCTTGAGCACATTTATATCCTGCATATTAGACCCTGCAACAAGCATGTCATCTACATATAATAGCAAGATAATATAGCTTCTGTTTTCTAGCCTTTTAAAATAAACACGGTGATGATAATGACATCTACTATAACCTTGTTCTATCATTAACATGTCAAACTTCAAATACCATTGGCTTGGAGCTTTCTTTAGGCCATACAATCTCTTCTTCAACTTGCATACCAAATTCTCCTTCCCTTTTACCTCATACCCCTGTGGTTGTTACAGATAAATCTCTTCCTCCAAATCCCCATGGAGAAATTTTTTTTTTACATCTAACTGTTCAAGATGCAAATCTTCTACTGCCACAAGACTCAAAATAGTCCTAATTGAAGTCATTTTAAGAGAAAACATTTCATCAAAATCTATACCTTTCTTTTGTGCAAACCCCTTTACAACAAGTCTAGCCTTGTATCGCTTTTCTCCTCCATCTTCTTCTTTCAACTTGCAAACCCATTTATTCTGCAATGCTCTTTTTCCTACAGGCAATTGAACCAAATCCCAAGTTTGTTTATTTACCAAGGAATCCATTTCCTCCTTCATGCCTTGCTCCCACTTATTTTTGGTGTCTACCTGCATTGCCTCTTCATAAAATTATGGTTCACCATAATCATTCAACAATAAATAATACAATGAAGGAGAGTATCATTTGGGGGGTATACTTAACCTGGTAGATCTTCTAACTACACTTGTAGGAGTTTGAGGTACTCGTTTCTCCTATTGTTGTACAATTTGATTTTATTGTTCCTTTGGAATTTTTTTCCAGTGATCTCATCAAGCACTGTGTATGTTGGTTTTTCTTTTTCCTGTTTCTTTCCCTGCAACTGATCTTTGTACATGACCTTCTCATTGAATATGACATCTCTTCTCCTAATTATTTTTCTATTTTCATAATCCCATAAGCGATAACCAAAATCATTAACACCGTATCCAATAAAGGTACACTTCTTGGATTTTGCCTCAATCTTTGTTCTATTTTCTTTATCAATATGGACAAATGCTTCACAATAAAAAGTCTTCAAAAAAGAATAGTTTACCTTTTATTTTGTTCATGCCTCCTCTAGAATTCTACCATCCAAAGAGATTGAAGGTCCTCTGTTTATTAAGTAAATAATAGTATCTACAGCATCTGCCCAAAACTGTAAGGGCAAACCAGCATGCAATCTCATACTCCTTGCATGCTCCATGATTGTCCTGTTCATCCATTCTGACACACCATTTTCTTGTGGTGTTCTTGGAAATTTCTTCTCTCTACGAATCCCATGGTATGAACAGTAATCATCAAACTCCTTGTTGCAATATTCACCTCCATTATTTGATTTGAGACACTTCAACCTTTTTCCAGTCTCATTCTCAACCAAAGCTTTCCATTTCTTAAAAGTATCAAAAACATCAGATTTTTGTTGAATGAAATAAACCCAAGTTTTTCTAGTTGAATCATCAATAAAAGTAACATAGCAATGAGATCCACCAAGAGATGATACCTAAGCTAGTCCCCATATATCTGTATGCACAAGATCTAACCTTTCACTCTTCTTTTCTTTTCCAACTCTGATAAATCTGACTCTCTTATGTTTTCCATAAACACAATGCTCACAGAAGTCCAAATCAATTTGTTTAAGATCTGGCAACAAATTTATTTTGTGAAGTATCTACATCCCCTTCTCACTCATGTGTCGAAGCCTATGATGCCACAGTGTTGTATCCACTCCTCTAGGAGCTAAAGAGATAGAAGAGTTAGTACTACCAGTACATAAATACAATGTACCTACCTTCTCTCCTTTTTCTATCACCAATGATCCTTTGATGACCTTCCACGTCTTATCTATAAATATGGATATACAACCTTCACTTGCCAACTGTCCTGTTGAAATTAGGATTTTCCTTAGATCTGGAACATGTCTTACCTCTTTCAACAACCATTGGTTTCCATTGCTTTTCTTTATTTTTACCTTTCCCATTCCAACAATTTTGCATGGTGCATCATCACCAAAATGAACCTGTCCAAAATCACCTTGAACATAATCTAGAAAATGTTTCCTATGTGGTGTGGCATGAAATGAATCCCCTGAATCTACCACCCAAGACTCAGAAATATTATCTACAGAAAGAATCAAATCATCTTGTAACATGTCACCTGTTACATTTGCTACATGATTTCTCTTCTGCTATCCATCTCTTTGTTTCTTTGGAGCTCTGCAGCCTTTCTTCAGATGTCCTTTCTTCCCACAATTCCAGCACTCTATCTTTCCAAGTCTAGATTTGGATCTACCTTTTATAGAATTCCTGCAGTTCCCTGAGCCCTTTCCTCTATCCTTTTGTCTTCCCCTATTCTCCATGTTCAATGCATTACCTGATGTCTCACCTATTCTTTTTCGTTGCATTTCCTCACTAAGGATAACACCAAAAACATCATCAAATTTTAAATTATTTGAACTAGAGACAGAGTCACTTCTAGCCATGACCAAGTTGTTCCAGCTTTCTGGTAATGAGCACAAGATTAGAAGATCCATGACTTCATCATCAAAGTCCACTTTTACATAACTTAGTTGATTAGTAATTGTATTAAATTCATTTAAATGATCTGCAACAAACCCACCTTCTGACATCTTCATATTAAATAATATCTTCATTAGAAATACCTTACTGGACACTAAGGGTTTTTCGTACAATTTAGCCAATTTGTCCATCAAACCCTTCATTGTCTTTTCTTTCAAAATATTGAAAGCCACTGACACTGCCAGGCTCAACCATATCGTTCCTAGAGCCTTTCTGTCAAAAATCTCCCATTCTTCATCCTTCATAGTTGTCAGCTTCTTTTTTATTCCGCCCAATGGTAGGAATAGATCCTTCTGATATAAATAATCTTCCATCTGCATATTTCATAACTGGTAGTTTTGGTCGTTAAATTTCTCGACCCTAAACTTTCAATATTCCGACATTTCTCCCACTCGAACCAGGAACCCTCTTTTCCTACGAGTTACCTTTCGCTTTGATACCAGTTGTTAGAAAAACAGGATCGCGGAGCAATAAAATAAAACAAATGCGGAAATAAAATACAGAAGATACATAATACAATAGAGACATAGATATGCATGGTTCACCCAGCATGGGCTACATCCACCAAAGAAATTTCCAGGTCCTTCCTTTATTATTATCTAGCAATCGAAGGGATACAACCTACAGCAAACCCGTTGTAACTTCATCTTCTTTCTTTCAAAGTCTCCTATCTATTAATACAATATTCTCTATATTTCCTATCCGCAATACATTTCCCTCATAAGAAAGGGTTGCCTTCTAGGGAAAAAAAACCCTAACATAACTTCTACCATTATATCTGTGACCTTATAATGAATGGTCCAGATTTACAATGAAATTACAATATACTTTTACAAGGCAATTTTTCCTTCAGGGGCTTCGGCCCTAGACCCCGCAGGGGGAGAATCCCCTNCGTACATTATTCTGGGGTGTAAAGTCTTCATGGGGTATAAACACGGCTGAAAACAAAGACCTCTGAATCAGGAAGAAATCAGGCTCCACAACCAACATCATATATTCCATATTCCTCTATGTAACTTTTCTCCCAGTAATTTCTCACCAATGTTTGACATGGGGAAGAGCCTTGAGGAGTGATAAGGTTATCTTTTCCCTGTCGAAAAAATTTTGAACAGAGAAATAACCTTCTAATATATTTAACCATTTTTCTAGGGCATCCACATCTATTTGACCTTGAAATATGGGAATATCAAAATTAACTTGTATCTTGAAGGGAGAGGTTCCTCCAAAATGGCTGCTTGATGAATATGTGTTTTTTTCTATTGGCGGGCATTGAAGGATGTGTGAAAAATTATCCATCATTATGTCCCTCTGTTGCGAGAGAGCTTGCTCAAGCAACAAGTTAAGAGAATCTTCTACTCCACCATTTTTATTTTCTACTGCCATCAAGGGTTTCTTGGGAAAGTAAGAGAGACTTTCCTCAAGAGAGACAAGCTCGAGAACCAAATGGCTATACTTGGACCTCGTCAGTGACATGCATTGAAAAATGATCAAGAGCGAGTTGGAATATGGAATAGGTGGGTGGCCACCAATATCCACTTGGATCAAGTTAGCCTTTTAATTTTGAATGTTAGTTATTCTTAATTTGTATCTGAATGGGAAAGATTTAATTATAATTAAATATTTTATTGAGATCGGTAATGAATATTTATTGCTGTTATTAAAAATTGGGAACCTAGTGTTCATATCTTTTAAATGAGTTTAAAACAACATGCATATTCACAACAAAGAAACCTACCAAATATTTTCCAATTTAGGAAATCTATTTGTTCTCATTTCCTTTCCAGTACCCTCTTCATTAGTTCTCAGTTTTTATCTCTTTAGAGACCTACATGGTATTATCATTATTTTTATTATTTATATAATTAGAGACAAATTTTGTATATTTATATATCTTAAAATTTGGAAACTATTATCTATAGAGTTGAACAATAAAAGAAAATTAATTTATTGATATAACACTATACATTGTGTGATAATTAAGTATTGTTGAAACAATTCTTAAGGTTCAAATATGACACTTAAGTATAGATAGAGATACATTTACTAATTACACATTTCAACACTTCAATTTTATAGCATTCACCTTTAGTTTTCAACATTGATTAGATGGACAACCATGACTTAATCCCACCAATAAAATTCAATTATGCTCCTTTTGTAATTCTTATGCATGTTACAAGTGAAATTTGGAAGTCAACTATTGATTATTTGGGTTGGTTTTCATTGATGTCAACCTTTGAAGAAAGTCTGAGAGTGAATTTTGGTAGCACAAAGGTTTGGGTAATGGACCCAAGTTTGTTTGATGTATAATGGTATGATTTTTAATATATTTTTAAGGTAATACTATTATATATGGATAGTACATGTCATGCCATTTCTGGTGGTATGTGGAATGTCACATAACTCCTCACGGTTACAGAGTTATGGCCATGTGAAGTTGGATAACCCTCATGAGTCATCTAGAAGCCCCAAAAGGTCAAAGTAGTCAAAGTGGTTGCAAAGAAGAAATTATTTAAATAATAAAGTGAAGTAATGAGTGTGCTATAATTCAAAGTGGATACAAAATAAATTGTTTAAATAATAA
>JASDQU010739422.1:24754-37354 GCA_032191745.1 Picea mariana | reverse complement strand
CATAATCCACTAGGAGGAGTATCAAATCCTGTTCCTTCCGGAACATCTTGCGAACAACCTTATCCGGGTGGTATCTCGAACACCACCTGAAGTTCTCTAGGAAGACAACCTTATCCTCCTCATGGGTCTAATGTGTATCCACCTTAAGGATCTACTCCTCACCACCCTCAAGGGAGTCATACCCCAATCGTTAATCCACCGTTGGTAGGGGGGAAACCTTCATATGCTGGAAACCCTTCATAATCCTGGGGAGTATCTTCAGGAGGCACTTTTATTCAACCCCACGTTGGGGGACACTCATCTCATAATCCACTAGGAGGAGTATCAAATCCTGTTCCTTCCGGAACATCTTGCGAACAACCTTATCCGGGTGGTATCTCGAACACCACCTGAAGTTCTCTAGGAAGACAACCTTATCCTCCTCATGGGTCTAATGTGTATCCACCTTAAGGATCTACTCCTCACCACCCTCAAGGGAAAAATGTTTGTCCTCCTTATGGGAAAGAAAATCACCCTGCCTATAATTCTCATAACCCATCGGGTTATGCAAATGTTTCTCATCGATCATTAAATCCTGCTTATCCTAGACAATAACCATCGTATGTCAGAGGAAATACTAGTTACAACTATCCACCTAAACTAGTTTATGTTCCTATTGGTGTTCCTATGCTACACCAGTGTCATCCGCAAATTAACCGACAACTACCTTTCCTTGCAACTCTGGATCTCCCAAACTTGTCTCGGTTAACTAATGATCCTATTTTTCATTCACTGGTTTGGCCAGTCATTCCAGCTAAACTTCCCTCTGATATTCTGAAATTTGACGAAAAAACTGGTGAAGATCCAAACAACCATGTGATGACTTTCCATTTTTGGTGTTCATCAAACTCCCTCATGGATAATTCTGTACGTTTGCGTCTTCTCCAGTGAACACTTACAGGCTCGGAAACAAATTGGTATATTGAACTACCACGTGCTTCTTTTCATAATTTCAATTCCCTTTCCATGTCTTTCCTCACACACTTTCAACTACCTATTCACTATAAGACGGGTACTGAACTCTTGACCTCCCTTCGTCAAACTGAATCTGTGCATATCTCTGACCATATTCATGAGTTGAGGCGACGATGAAGGATGATCAAGGTAATCATTCCTGACATATTATTGGCGGAATGGTTTAATAAATCACTTTTACCCCCAATCACTTGTGATGTCTCTATGGGTGGCACGGTCATAGAGGAACAAGCCATTTCTCGGGCTCAGTACTTATATTTGTTTTATTCACAATCTGGTACTTTGTATGATTTTCTTCTGAATGTTGCTCGAGCTAATAATGATCCATCTAAGTCGTCATTATCATCTCATGTAGATGGCATTATCGGTTCCATCAACACTTAGTCTACTTCCCAATCACTCACACCCTCCTCTAGCTCCCCCCAAACTTAGATCTCTGAGGTGAATGTAGTTCAATCTACCACTTCACAACAATCCGAAGGTAAGAAGAAGACAAAGAATAAATCAAAAAATAACAACGAACAACCAAAAAATCAAGCTCAAACACCTGCTACCGAAAAGCAAACACAATGGAAACTGAAATTCCCATGTATCATTTATGGTGACGATCACTACACTCAAGATTGTCCACTTCTCAATGAAGTGGCTGAAATTTTCCAAGGAAAGTCACAACCCACTGTGCTTACTCATCCTTTTCCACAATAACAATCCATAGTTGCTCAAACCCCCTCTCCTGGGGGTAGTTCTAGCCATCCACATGATGAGGCCTCGTCAAGTGCACATATTTATATGTTTAATGGGATTAATTTGACCACTCTCTCTAAGACATATGACACACCAAGTAACCCTGACAAAGGAAAAGACACTAACGGTACCGGTACTTTACCAGATCCATCACTGTCCTCCATTAGTATTCCATCAGTTAATCCTCCGTCTGGACCACTTCAGATTGAGAAACCCACGTTCGACTCTATATTATTCCCTCCTAAGAGAACTATATGTAAAGCTACCTTTCATCCTAGTTCACGTGTCGCCTAGAACTACAACATTGTTGAAGATTTGGCTCAAGCACCATGTGCTATGTCTGTGTTAGAAGTTCTACAACACTGCCCTAGTCAACATAGAATGCTCTTGGCAACTATTGGCATTGTTGATCCTGAGTCATCCAACCATATCATGTTTAACCTGGAAAATTATGCATCTGGACTCTCCCACCAACTTGCTTTCCAAGTTGATGTTGTTGTTCACAATCAACAAATCCACCGAACTATTCTGGATGAGGAAGACTCAACTTGTTTCATGTCTTTAGCATGTTGGAAAGGTTTAAAATCACCCACACTTAACCAATCCCCAACAATGTTACACACCTTTGATGGGTGAGGTTTTCATCCCCATGGGATTTTACAGTCCCTGCCCATCCAATTGGGTGGAAAAACTGTTACTATTGATGTCAAGGTGGTCGATGCTCCCCTTGATTACAACTTCTTACTTGGAAGAAGTTGGTTTTATGCTATGACTGTCATTATCTCATTGGTCTTTCGATGTGTACAATTTTCTAATCAAGGCAAAATTGTCAACGTTGATCAGTTGGATTTCTACATGACCGATGCTCGCGTTCCCACTACCAACAATATTCCTTTCTTGGGAGACCACAAGATCACATATGAAAGCATTGGTGTTGGCTTACTAAAAGATTCTAGCCTCATGGGTACCTTCCCTACACCACTTCCACCAACTACACATCATATTTCCACTGTCGATATGATTTTGATCGCAACTTATCAATCTTTGGAATCATCTGACCCTTGGATTGTACCTAGTCCATTGGAATTCGATGCACTAGGTGACACCATGCCACCTAGTCCAGCTAAAACATCATATGTTTCTATCCAATCCACTTCTCCCTTGTCGGATGACCAACATCTATTGGCACTTGATGGTTACTCGATGCAATCATGGTTGATTTCCTTGCCATCTGCAATTGATTTCATTTCCCCAATTTTTCCCTCGGATGAATCTATCATGGAAATGATGAGCATTGATGAGATACCTTGGGATGATAACCATCATCGATCCTCTTTTCTTCCCCCTCATGAAGAAATTTGGGCAAATATACAGTCTATCTCCCCTCCTAATGTCGATTTTCTATCGTCTCCCATGCCTTCGAATTTTGATGATTCGGATCTGGTAGTTGACATGGTGATTTCTTCGGTAGGGTCGTGACCCTCGACATGTGTTCCTTCCAGAGTGATTATCTTCCAACCAGTGAAGATCTCTTGGAATCCATGACCGAGTTTTGTCCCTTGTCATGGTATCCTTCCAGAGCGTTATCCTCTTGGATGCCATGATCAAGAAGAAGCTATGAGCATAGTTTCTCTTCTCTATGGCAAGCTCGTTAAAAAATGAAACAGAGGCCCTAAGCATAGTTATTTTTCTGTGTCAAGCTCATTAAAAAATGAACTGGTCACCTCTCTTGAACCTTCTTTTCATCCACCCTTTTCTTTTTTCTCACCTAGTAGAGAACTTGGTGACAACCTCAAAGTCGGGGAATGAATTGAAGCTTGGAGGGCATGTCTCTAGCCTTTGATGATCATTCTGGAGTTAATCCACTATATTTTCAAGCTGGGGGCCTACCAAGCTTAGTCTTTGTTCTTTCTTGTGCTTGTAAATACATGAGAATGCATCCGTGTAAACTTTTGTCTCTTTTTCAGACTTGTATGGATACACGAAAAAGGAACCCCCTGGAGTCTCCTAGATCTTTTCAGACTCTCTAAACATGAAAAGATTGGTGAGTGATCTTGCTTTCTTTCTAACTCATTAAAAGGTTTGAAAGGGAATCTTTCGAGTGATAATTTGTCTCTTTTTCATCCTTGTGAGACTAACATTACAAAAAAGGACAACATTGGAGTCACCTTTAAGTTCTTTTCAAACTCTCTAAACATGAAAAGATTGCCGAGGGACCTTGTTCTCTTCATGCTCGTTAAAGTATTTGAAGAAAACATCTATTAAGCAATAGTTTATCTCTTTTTCGGTCTCATCAGACTACTTTACAAAAAAAGAACTGAGAGAGTTCTATTTTAAGTGTTTTTCCAGACTCTATAAGCATGAAAAACCTTTGATTTTTCTATCTTTGGACTCATTAAACAAACATCGACAGGCCCATACGGGATCGAACCCTTACTTCTTCCAGTTCGTTAAACAAAGGAAGAGGAACTTACCGAAGGTGAGTTATATCGAGCATGTGTTACCATCCTCAACCTCGTTAAATTTAAAATAGGTACTCGTCTATCTAGATGGGGGAAAAAATTGAAAGAAGCAAGCCAAGTAGTTTTTGAGAACATTACCAGTAACTATGAGAGTCTCCCTTGAACACAACACTTTGTCTTTGTGCACATATTAATCTACTAAACCTCTACATTGAACCAATCCTCTGATTTTTTCTTACTCCTTTGGGTCACCCAACGAAAGTTACAGTATCCACTGGATCATCGTGTTTTGGTCCATGTCATGTTTCTATTGTTGTGCCTCAGTGTTCAAGGGAAGTATCCTCCTCAAGAGTCAGCCATCACAAATATCTTTTCTCAATACCCGTGTTAGTCCATGTTCATTTGATCTACCAATTACATCTCTGTGTCTTTTTTGTGTCGTTGATGGGGGATACATCAAGGCCCTCCTTTGATGAGTCTATTCATTTCGAATTCAACACATTATCCAGGAACTAGACTTAGAAACCAATTAGTACTTTGGGACCTGCATGCCTCAATGGTAGGCCTCCTCACGTTTGATAGTGGGTTTACATCATTGACCTCTGATTGGATGATTCCACGGATGTTTGAATTCATCTCATCCATTCAAATTCATTGGAATGTACTAGGGTACCTTGGGAATCATTGACATCAATGGTGATTTCCCTCGTGCTTGTTAATGGTTTACATCATTGACCAATAATCAAGTGGTTTCCGCCATGTTTGACATTAGGGCATTTATTCACATGGTTAGATTCGTACTACATCAAGATCGGTAAGAAGACCCTGGGTTGAGTGATCACTCTTATATGTACCTTGCCCAGGTTGCAATGGAGTTTTTCTTGAACAATGACACATATACTATCACATAGATCCACTTTGTATTGGTCGTCGCTATGTCTTGTCATCATGTAGATCCACTATGTATTCTTCATGGCTACGATCAATTCAGGTCATAGGAGTATAGATCCACATTGTATCCTTTGTGGCTATATCTTTTATTAGTATAATTATGGATCCACAATGTATTTTATGGCGACCATATCTTGCAAGTCTTTATCATCGAAGCATAGGCCTACCTTGGGTTTGAAACATGTCATAATATTTGTTGGATGTTTTTTTGTAGCTTCTACCAGGTTCTCTGAGTCCACACCCTTGCTTTAAAGATTTGTAAAGTGTTTCGGCCATCATTCTCTCTTCTGACCTCACACTTTAGGGGGCATTCTGTTACACATGAAATTTGCACACCTAGGTACCTCACCCTAAGTATCGTAAAGTGTCATATAAGTGTCTCATACACCTTGACACCATGGAATAACCTATGTCACAATCCCTAGTCAATGTGGAGGAGGGATATATTACATGAAGGCCAAAATACCAAGTACACATGAATTATTATTAATATTCATAGTGTGAGAATCAAGTGCACATAAATTATTATTAATATTCATGAAAAAGAAAGTAATTAAGTGTGATAATCCACCTCACATTTGGTTTCCTATTTTTTAGGGAAGGTGGAGGATCTCATGGATGGTTGAAATATTTTCTCCTTAAAATCCTTGAGAGATATTTCCTCCCCAAAATCCTTAAGAGATATTTTCTCCCTAAATATCTTAGAGATCCCTTTCTTAGTGGATCTGATGAGAAATCCTCTCCATGGTGGTTAAGTCTCCAAATCCTATATAATGAGGGATTTCCATGGAGGAAGCGGGGGATGGAGATTGAGAATTATACCAAACTTATGATCTCATGAGTGGTATTGAAGAGAGATGGAAAGAATTGTGAAGCATCTAACTTATGATCTCATGAGGAAGATGTCATTTGGAGCATCAGCATTCTCTGTGTGGACTGTTTAAGCAAGGGTTTGGACAAGGAGAGCTTGGTGAAGCTGTTGCACTACATCCATGGCTGTAAGTAACACTTTGTTCTCATCAATATAATCAATGCTTGGCCTATTTCTTTAAAACGTGTACTTGTTCCATATAAGTTTGTCTACATTAGATGAATCTATGTTTTAGGTAATCTCAGTAGAGTAGGAAGTTGTTTGTACTTTTGTTTGTCTTGCACGATCTACCAAGGAGCTCAAGATCGAAGCTCATCCTGGACCTTGCAGGGACAAACGATGTTCATAAGGTACACACTTTCCTCCTTCTCTTTTGTTCATCAGCTTGATTAGATCTAAAAGGAAGTCAGTGTCCATGTTAAGCACCTTCTGTCTTAGAGTTAAGACTCTAGCTCTCAAGAGGAAATCTACCTGTCCGCAAGGAGATTTTTCTACAACAGTAACCCCCCCCGGCACTCCCCCGCGTGGATGAGTGTACATTATTCTGGGGTGTATAGTCTTCATGGGGTATAAACACGGCTGAAAACAAAGACCTATGAATCAAGAAGATAATCAGGCTCCACAACCAACACCATATATTCCAGATTCCTCTATGGAACTTTTCTCCTAGTAATTTCTCACCAATGTTTGACATGGGGAAGAACCTTGAGGAGTGAGAAGGTGATATTTTCCGTGTCGAAAAAATTTTGAACAGAGAAATAACCTTCTAATAGATGTAACCATTTTTCTATGGCATCCACATCTATTTGACCTTGAAATATGGGAATATCAAAATTAACTTGTACCTTGAAGGGAGAGGTTCCTCCAAAATGGCCACTTGATGAAGATGTGTCTGTTTCTATTGGAAGGCATTGAAGGATGTGTGAAAAATTATCCATCATTATGTCCCTCTGTCACGAGAGAGCTTGCTCAAGCAATAGGTTAATAGAATCTTCTACTCTGCCATTTTTATTTTCTATTGCCATCAAGGGTTTCTTGGGAAAGAAAGAGAGATTTTACTCAAGAGAGACAAGCTCGAGAACCAACTGGCTATACTCAGACCTCATCGGGGACATGCACTGAAAAATGATCAAGAGCGAGTTGGAATATGGAATAGGTGGGTTGCCACCAATATCCACCTGGATCAAGTTAGTCTTCTAATTTTTAATGTTAGTTATTATTAATTTGTATCTGAATGGGAAAGATTTAATTATAATTAAATATTTTATCAAGATCGGTAATGAATATTTATTGTTGTTATTAAAAATCGGGAACCTAGTGTTCATATGTTTTAAATGAGTTGAAAACAACATGCATCTTCACAACAAAGAAACCTACCAAATATTTTCCAATTTAGGAAATCTATTTGTTCTCATTTCCTTTCCAGTACCCTCTTCATTAGTTCTCAGTTTTTATCTCTTTAGAGACATACAAGGTATTATCATTATTTTTATTATTTATATAATTAGAGACAAATTTTGTATATTTATATATCTTAAAATTTGGCAACTATTAGCTATAGAGTTTAACAATAAAAGAAAATTAATTTATTGATATAACACTATACATTGTGTGATAATTAAGTATTGTTGAAACAATTCTTAAGGTTCAAATATGAAAATTAATTATAGATAGAGATACATTTAATAATTACACATTTCAACACTTCAATTTTATAGCATTCACCTTTAGTTTTCAACATTTATTAGATGGACAACCGTGACTTAATCCCAACAATAAAATTTAATTATGCTCCTTTTGTAATGCTTATGCATGTTACAAGTGAAATTTTGAAGTCAACTATTGATTATTTGGGTTGGTTGTCATTGATTTCAACCTTTGAAGAAAGTCTGGGAGTGAATTCTGGTAGCACAAAGGTTTGGGTAATGAACGCAAGTTTGTTTGATGTATAATGGTATGATTTTTAATATATTTTTAAGGTAATACTATTCTATATGGATACTACATTTCATGCCATTTCTAGTGGTATGTGGAACGTCACATAACTCCTCACAGTTATAGAGTTATGGCCATGTGAAGTTGGATAACTCTCATGAGTCATCTAGAAGCCCCAAAAGGTCAAAGTAGTCAAAGTGGTTGCAAAGAAGAAATTATTTAAATAATAAAGTGAAGTAATGAGTGTGATATAATTCAAAGTGAATACAAAATAAATTATTTAAATAATAAAGGTAATGGAGAAATTACTAAGTGGACAAGTGGTTAGAAGTGGGTTAGCCCTAAAATAAGGAAAGTGGTTTAAGATGGTTAGAATGTAAAAAATAAAGTGAAGTGATGAGTGTACTATAATTCAAAGTGGATACCCTAGATGGGGTGACACGAGGGCATCAGCGGACACTCGGGCGACCACCGGGACGCCCATTTAATGCATCAACCGGCGAATGCCCTTCGACCATTAATTAAGCAATGGCCTGCACTAGCCACCTCCATTCGATGAGCCCTCTCGTGCGAGGGATATGTACCAGTCGACAGAGCACTCAACACCCGGCCTTAATGGCCTTGGCAGTAATGGTAGCATGGCATTTAATCATGGTGATGAATTGGGTAGAGTTGCATTGGCCCCTCGCAACATTCACTCCGTCTGAGCAGCAATTTTGACCTCCGTCGAAGTCTAGGAGAGGAGAGGCCAATTTGACAGGAACTTGGACCCCTTCCAGGGTCTCCATAATGCCAAGGCTCAGAGGGAAATTGAGTAGAGGGGCCACCTGGTACAGGGCTGAGTCTCGGCGCAAGCGCACATGGACTTTTGAGCGAGCACTTGCCTTAGCGTCCACCCAACGCAGAAGGTGACCATGGATGCCACCCATGGTGATTGTAGAGGAAATTAGTATGGAGGAGGCGATGCAGAGCCACCCCTCAATTGCATGCGCAGAGGAAAGAAAGCCCCCGCTCGGAGACACCCTGCAGAACCCCAGCGCCGACAGCATGGAGGACCTCTTCCCACCCTGTATTGTGGATGAGGAAACCCCTCTCGACGACACCACAGGGATGGCGGAGCCACCAGGACTTCTGACCCGAGCAGCAGGGGACTCCAGGACACGAGCTTTCGACGACAGTAGAGGGTTGGAACAGACTTCCTTCGTTGAATCCTGGCACCTCCCACTCATCTTCGAGCTCCGGAATCTGATGGACGGTCAAGTTTTTCGCCTCGCCAGGATGGACCAAAGATTGGACATGCTCTTTGCGGCCCACTCCAAAAATCTTCCGAAGTGGCAGTGTCCGATGTGCACGCAGGCGTACTCGCTTCCAGCAGGTTGGCGTCAGAAGAGGAATGAACGGCTGCGCATGGGAAATTAGATTGACCGAAGCTTCTGGTTAGATGTATCTCTCCTGTCTCAGTTTAGTTAGCCTGCTCAGTTTCTTTATGTCTAGTTATGTCTTCCTTTCTGAAACTTATTAGTACAATATCCCTAGTTTCCTTCGGGTAGGGCGTTCATATGTATATTTTGCTAACAGGGTTGCACCTGGCACAAGAGACCCAATTGTCCTAGTTTCCTGATCAGGCGGGACAGTTGGCGTCATTAACAGTCACTGTATGCTCTTTTTGCTAATATAATAGGATCCACCCTTTTTATTTAAAAAAATAATAATAATAATTCAAAGTGGATACAAAATAAATTATTTAAATAATAAAGTTAATGGATAAATTACTAAGTGGACAAGTGGTTAGAAGTGGATTAGCCCTAAAATAAGGAAAGTGTTTGAAGATGGTTAGAAGGTAACCCCTTGAGGAAGCTACATAAAATTATAAATAAGAGGCAAGGGTCTCTCATTTAATTACACTTGAAAATAATTGAATATATACCAGTGATTGAGGTAACCAAAGGATATCTAAGGCTAATTTCAGAGCGAAGGTGATGTAAATAAGGACAAAATTCAAGGGAGGATAAATTATTTTGATGATGCTTTCTAAGGTATGTTATTTACAGGTCATTTCACCATTTTCGTAATAATTTTTTTTATAGAATTATTTAGACTGCAAAATATGGAGGTTGTTGAGGAAACATATCCAAATAGTTGTGATAAAAATTTCATCTTGTGGATCATTGTATTTTTGGAGTTACACTCCGTGGAAAATAGGGTTTGTGGCTAGTCCTGAAACTAGTCTAAAACAATTGTTTCAAGTAAAAACGCCATAACTTATTCATAACAGATTCAAATTCAGTAAGACCAAATGTATTGGTTATAGTATAGTATGTAGTATTATTTGTACCATTTTCAGATCCATTCAACATATATTTTGTGTGGGGCACGCTCTACAAGTTCTCTCTCTAGAATAAGCCAAAATTCAACAAGGTATGTCATTTTTTATATAACTCCCTTTCTGAGAGGTTCCAAGTAGTGAAACCTAGAGGAATTGCACAAAAGACACTGACGAACATTTTTTACTATTTTCGTATCTTTATTCATTACAGGTACATAGTTGTGATTATTTCAAGTTAGGGTTGTTCACTAATCCAAAATTAGTCATGTGAGACTAAAGTAAAGTTTGATGAAAATTTTAATCTTTTGTTGTTAAAGTTAAGGAAGGTTTGCAGGTATGTGATCATATACACCAGTTATATTATAGATTTACAAGTAAGATTTGGATGATGAAATTGATGAGGGATTTTGGTTGAGATACATGTTGGGTACATGGTTGAGACAAGTAGTTGATGAGTTGGCACATACATGAGGTGTATAGTTGATGATGTTGGAATATCTTGATGATTCATATTTTATGTGTATTTGATGCATGATTGGTACATATTCGGTGCATGTTTGATGCACTCGTTGATAGTACAGGTTGAGGTGCAGGTTGGTGCATGGTTGATGCACTTGTTTATGGTATAGGTTTATTACAGGTTGTTTGGTATAGGTTGATTAATGGTTGTTTGGTATAGGTTGTTAGAGGTTGTTTTATGTAGGTTGATTCGTATAGGTTTATAATAGTATATCTCACAGTGATAGTGTGGCAGTGTTTCCATCATTCTACTTCTATGAAAGGGCAGTTGGACGGGGCAAGGAAAAGTGGTTGTAGCCACCTTTCAGTTGTAGCTGGAAAACATAGGGGGTTGTAGCCTCCTTATGGTTGTAGCCAAGGAATTGGGGAGTTGTAGCTTCCCTTGGGTTGTAGCCTGAGAAACTAGGGGGTTGGAGCTTCCTTCTAGTTGCAACTGGAAAACAAAGTAAGTTGGTGCTTCCAATGAATGTAATTCTTAAATACATATAAGAAAAAGTATTAAGTGGTTTTCTCCCACTTTGGGTTTCCACCTAAAAACATTGGTGTATTGTGTATGTGTATGATTGTTCATTTTTTGATTTTTTATTTACTCTGAAACTATTGGATGATAATGCTACATTGATATAAAACTTGCATTTTATGGTTAAAAAGGATTAAATTGCTCTACTACTAATTCACCCCCACTCTCAGTAATCCAACATTTGGTATCAGAGAAGGTTCCTTCAAAAATTAGTTTAACCATTGAAAGGTAGATCATGGAGAGCAACAACATGTATAAAAACATAATACCACAGTTTGATTACTACTACATATTGAAAAAATTGTGAGGACTACTTGCGACGAAAGTACTCTTTTGTCGCAAAATTCAAGAGAAAAAGTTCAATTTTTCAATTTTGATCTAAATCCACCCCGTATTCGTCGCTCTATCGACAAAAGCAAAGTTTCATCTATTTTGCGACTATAATTAAGATGGTGGACTACTGTCTCAATTTTGACAAACTTGTGTTTTCGTCACAAGAGTGACTCTCACTATTGACCGTTACACTTTTTGATACTATCCATATTGATTGTTATACATTTTAACAAAGTCTAAATTGATATAGTCAAAGTTCGTCGCAAGAGCGACGAATTGACCATTATAATCGTTCTTGTCTTCGACAAAGTGACTAAATATAACAAAAAAATAGTTTAAAAAAAAGAAATATTTAGGTCACGGTCTTCTCAATTGCGATGATGGTGACCTAAATTTACCTATAAATATTTGATGATTTAAAGATGTTGCAACAATCTTGCTATAACAACGACTGTTCTGAAACGGTATTTTTGTGTGGAAGAATGTCACAGAATATAGTTAGAGGTGGGGACAAAGTAAAGCGGGAGAAAAGGGTGATGGTAGATGTTATTGCCCTTGCAAAAAATGTTGCCTCATACATCTCGTAAGAATTTTAATAGAAACATCTACAAAACATTGTAGGAAATATGGGCACATTGATGGTGGACCGAATGAATATCGCCCCATGGTAAATAGCTATATATTCATTATCTTTTTTTTATTTTGTTAATTTTATATAAAATTATATATATGTATATATATTGTTTGAATGTTTGTTATAGTATACACTAATTTTTCATGATTGTTTGTAATTATAAAGTTAGAGCTGCCCTCTAACTTTCCACAGAATATTGCACCAACTATTAGTAGAAATGATGATGTACAAGTTGAGGAACATCATGACCAAGAAAATGAGGATCTCATGGTAGAAGATGATGGGACAAAT
>JASDQU010739422.1:0-17493 GCA_032191745.1 Picea mariana | reverse complement strand
AAGTGGATACAAAATAAATTATTTAAATAATAAAGTTAATGGATAAATTACTAAGTGGACAAGTGGTTAGAAGTGGGTTAGCCCTAAAATAAGGAAAGTGGTTTAAGATGGTTAGAAGGTAACCCCTTGAGGAAGCTACATAAAAGTATAAATAAGAGGCAAGGGTCTCTCATTTAATTACACTTGAGCATAATTGAATATATACAAGTGACTGAGGTAACCAAAGGATATCTAAGGCTAATTTCAGAGGGAAGGTGATGTAAATAAGGCCAAAATTCAAGGGAGGATAAATTATTTTGATGATGCTTTCTAAGGTATGTTATTTACAGGTCATCTCACCATTTTCACAATAATTTTTTTTATAGAATTATTTAGACCACAAAATATGGAGGTCATTGAGGAAACATATCCAAATAGTTTTGATAAACATTTTAGCTTGTGGGTCATTGCATTTTTGGAGTTACACTCCATGGAAAATAGGGTTTGTGGCTAGTCCTGAAACTAGTCTAAAATAGTTGTTTCGGGTAAAGACGTCATAACTTATTCATAACAGATTCAAATTCAGTAAGACCAAATGTATTGGTTATAATATAGTCTGTAGTATTATGTGTACCATTTTCATATCCATGCAACATATATTCTCTGTGGGGCATGCTCTACAGGTTATCTCTCTAGAATAAGCCAAAATTCAAGAAGGTATGTCATTTTTTCTATAACTCCTTTTCTGAGAGGTTCCAAGTAGTGAAACCTAGAGGAATTGCATAAAAAAGACTGAAGAACATTTTTTACTATTTTCATATATTTATTCATTACAGGTACATAGTTGTGATTATTTCAAGTTAGAGTTGTTCACTAATCCAAAATTAGTCATGTGAGACTAAAGTAAAGTTTGATGAAAATGTTAATCTCTTGTTGTTAAAGTTAAGGAAGGTTTGCAGGTATGTGATCATATACACCAGGTCTATTACAGATTTACAAGTAAGATTTGGATGATGAAATTGATGAGGGATTTTGGTTAAGGTACATGTTGGGTACATGGTTGAGACAAGTAGTTGATGGGTTGGCACATACATAAGGTGTATAGTTGATGATGTTGGTATATCTTGATGATTCATACCTTATGTGTATTTGATGCATGATTGGTACATATTTGGTGCATGTTTGATTCACTCATTGATAGTACAGGTTGAGGTACAAGTTGGTGCATGGTTGATGCACTTGTTTATGGTATAGGTTTATTACAGGTTGTTTGGTATAGGTTGATTAACGGTTGTTTGGTACAGGTTTTTAGAGGTTGTTTTATGTAGGTTGATTGGTATAGGTTTATAATAGTATATCTCATAGTGATAGTGTGACAGTGGTTCCATCATTCTACATCTACAAAAGGGCGGTTAGATGAGGCAAGGACAAGTGGTTGTAGCCGGAAAACATAGGGGGTTGTAGCCTCCTTCTAGTTGTAGCCAGGGAATTGGGGAGTTGTAGATTCCCTCAGGTTGTAACCTGAGAAACTAGGGGGTTGGAGTCTCCTTCTAGTTGCAGCTGGAAAACAAAGGAAGTTTGTGCTTCCAATGAATGTAATTCTTAAAGACATATAAGAAAAAGCATTCATTGGTTTTCTCCCACTTTGGGTTTCCACCTAAAAACATTGGTGTACTCTGTATGTGTATGATTGTTCATTTGTTCATTTTTTATTTACTCTAAAACTATTGGATGATAATGCTACATTGATATAAAACTTGCATTTTATGGTTAAAAAGGATTAAATTGCTCTATTACTAATTCACCCCCAATCTCAGTAATCCAACATTTGGTATCAGAGCAGGTTCCTTCAAAAATCAATTTAACCATTGAAAGGTAGATCATGGAGAGGAACAACATTTATAAAAACAGAATACCACAGTTTGATCACTACTACATATTGAAAAAATGGTGACAACTACTTGTGACGAAAGTACTCTTTCTTCACAAAATTCAAGAGAAAAAGTTCAATTTTTCAATTTTGATCTAAATCCACCCCGTATTCAACACTCTATCGACGAAAGAAAACTTTTGTCTATTTTGCAACTATAATCAAGATGATGGAATATTGTCTCAACTTCGACAAACTTGTGTTTTCGTTGCAAGAGCGATGCTCACTATTTACCATTACACTTTTTGATACTATCCATATTAACTGTTATACATTTTAACAAATTCTAAATTGATATAGTCAAAGTTTGTTGCAAGAGCAATGAATTACTATTAGTTCACATGTGTACTAATGTTGGTACCCCTTTGAGTGGTAGCGCATCAGACAACACCTGTGTATGGATAAACTTAGATTTCCTGAATCCCTCTTTAGATAAATCAATCGGCTACCTGACTGCTATAGTGCCATCAAGAAAAACACTCGAGAAGATACTCTCTAGTACCTAGGTAGTTGGGTAGTATGGCTAAGGGCATGGTCTAGCCTCCTTAGTTGGTGCCGTGAGATATTGGGCCGAGTACTGATGTTGGACCCCGCACGTATATCAGAGAGCTACAACACAGGGTGGGAACTAATAATCTCATTTGAACCAAAGGTGATGCCATGCAATGGGAATTAATGATCTTAGGTGAACCGATTGTGATGCCTTGGAACTTATATTGGCGGTCCTCCTGGTCAAATTGCATGGTTAATTCCTTAAAATCCATGAGAATGGGACCCAAAGTCCTTAGCCAGCCTGCACCCAACACAATGTCACAACTGCCCATGTTGACAGCAAACATATGAGATTTCAGGTGGTAGTCACCAATTTGGAGATGCACATTTTCACAACGCCCTCCACATTTCATGGACCCACCATTGGAAATCATGATTTGGAAATCATTGACTGCATGGATATAACAATGAGTTTCTTGGGCAACGCAATGATAAATAAAATTATGGGTGCTTCCACTATCAACCAGAATGATGAATTTCTGATGCTTGATGTAACCGATTAGCTTGAGGGTTTGGGGAGCAGAGAAGTCAGTGAGATCATTTATGGAAATGACCGGTTCTACTTCGGGAGGGTCGAAGGGAGGGATCATGTTAGTGTTTTCAGGTGACTCGGACACAAGGGGAGTTTCAACATCATCTTCTAAAATATCCTCCAAGATGGCCATAAAAATCTTTTGTTCCTTACACTTGTGGCCCAGAAAATATTTTTCATCATAATTATAACAAAGGCCTTTGAGTTGGAATTCATGTATTTCATCCCTGGTCAATTTATGGATCTTTAGTGGAGCAGAGGGAGTAGTGGGATTTAATGGTTTAGTGCGAGGAATAAAGGAGGGTTTCCAGTTTTGAGAAGATACAACATGTTGTGCTTATTTATCTCTTTTAGTATCCTCCACCCAACTCTGAGGCTGATCCATGAGGACATGGGCATGGATATCATCCTTGAGGCCACTGATAAAACATTCTCAAAAAAAGGCATTAGACATGCCCTCTGTCCGAAAATCCAGGCGCTCAAAAGCAGTTATAAAGTCTTCCACTTTTCCAGATTGTTTCAACTTTTTCAAATGGCCTAAATGGTTGGTGTCAATGTCAAAGCATTCATAAAGCTCTGCCATAAAGTGTGTCCAAGCAATATACCCTTGACGAGAAGTTTTTCTCCATTGCCACCATTTCCAACACTCTTGATCTAGATGGAGAACACCATACCAGAGTTTGGCCAAGTCATATGTAATGCCGTATAAAGAGAAAATATGTTCCATTTGGGTTACCCAACTAGTGGGATCTGAGCCATCAAATTTGGTCACATCCACCCGCGGAAGGCGTAGTTCACACTGAAAGTGACGGGGTGAAAAATTATGGGAATGAGAGTAAGTTTCAGCTTCGGTATGTGGAGGTGGGTTAGATAAAGGGTTATCAGTAGGGATATGCATCTTGGTGTAGATAATCAAAACGACAAATTCAAGCTGGGTAGTCATGTCTTGTTTGAGTTCCTCGATTGACGCATGGAGGACTGCATGGTTGCATTGATGGTGGAAACATTGGCACTGAGATGTTTCACTTCTTGTTGGGTCTCTGTGAAATTAGATTGCAAGGTTTTGAAGTGGGCTTCCAAGTCTTGGCTACGGGTATGGACCATGATGACGACGGAACCGAAACGGGGCGGGTGGGATCAAAAAATTTGTTGAAAAATGATATGTATGAATGTGATAAGGGTGAAAAGATAAATCCAATGGAATAGGTCTGAAATAATGGTGCAAAAATTTCCAGACCTTTTTTTTTTTTTTTACACCTACAGAGTTATACTCCAGTCTGAAGAATACTGCAGTGATGAAATTCCCAAATGCTTAAATAGTAAGAAATGTGTAGTGATTTGGCAACCCGAACATAGTTGCGCAGAAATAGATCTTGTCTGTTTTAATTTTTTTGCTTTCGTCCTGAAGGGTTAGGTATTCAAGGGTTCTACAGATAAGGGTTTGCCCTGTTCTATATCTCTTTGATATACGTGTCAGGTCCAACAGTAGTACTCGGCCCAATATCTCAGGGAACCAACTAAGGAGGCTAGACCATGCCCTTAGTCATACTACCCGACTACCCAGGTACTAGAGAGTATCTTCCCGAGTGTTTTTCTTGGTGGCACTATAGCAATTAGGTGGTCGATCGGTTTATCTAAAGAGGGCTTCAAGAAATCTAGTTTGATCCATACACAGGTGTTGTCTAATGCACTACCACTTGAAGGGGTACCAACAAGGGTTACAAGGGTGGCCAACAGATGTGCACTTAAGTACCACTTGTCTTTCCTACGTGTATGAATCCCTCAACCGTGAGTTTATGCGTGTAACGAAAAATCTTTGTGGATTAAAGATGTCGGAATACATCTCTACCCTGAAAGAAAAATTTAACCCACAATTTATGTCGAGGAAAGTGCTCTGATACCACTTGTAATATTCCAAATATAAGAAGTATGCAGAATAGAAATAAAATGCTAGAAATGGCAGATGAACAATAATATAACCAGAATAACACCACAATAATACTAAAATGATAACAGAATAACACCAAAAAGAGCACTTCGGTTATTGAGAGCAATGTTCACGGGCCTCTTTGAGAGAGAAACCTCCAATCGAGCAGATCTCTATTACAATAATATCCAAGATAGAGTTCTCATACCCTTGACTCCTATTTATACTAAATATGTCTATCAAAAGAACCATCTAGAGGAAGATCCTTCTAGAAGAGAAAGCTTCTATTAGGTCTTCTTACATTCGACTTATTCTACTTTATTGCAAGGCCTTATTAATATTGACCTTTATTACATCCAAATATATTGTTCTACCTATGTGAGGGTTAGGTCCCTAACACAGCGATCCATAAACAACATCATAATATACCAGTCATATGTCACATATGAAATAACATAAATACACTAACCATAAATAGTCCACTCGATTTGGAGTCCAAGGAGGTCCATCGATGCCATTAGCATCCCCAACCTGACAAGAGTCCTGCACACTCAGGAGAAACCTGTCAATAGCACCTATCGACACATATATAATAAAATAGCATATCATCGTATCCACAACATCATCATAATCCATAATTGAAACAGTCAATCATATAATGAACCGGATCACTTGCATGCAAGTGTTCCCAAACAATAATTCACATCAGGTGCTCACAAGAGCGGGATGTTACACTCAAGGGAACTTGTTGCTAGGAAAACTACCAACAAACAGACAGCAAACACTTTTTGTTATATTGCAACTCACCCAAGAGTTCACTCTTCATGCCTGACAACCTAGTTCTTTAGTTTCCAACTCCAAAATTCTCTAGATATGCTCCAACTTTCTCTAGATTTCACCCTCCATGGTTGCACCGGCTCCAAGCTCTCTTCCCCACTCTTTACTTGTTGATCATGCATAAAACATTCATGTGTAAAATTGTTGTCCCGACCCATGTGAATTTCCTCCATTTGTGACGCAGACCCCCTACCTCAACCGGGCCTTCTGACCTCCGAGTCTAAGGATCTCTTATATCACTGAGATGAAATGGTTGTTCTGGTCCACCACTAGGACCTCAAATTGACCAAACCACAGGTACTTAAAAAAAACTCTACCTGTGTAAACTAGCACTAGGCGTGAGCTCTTCTCCCAGACGACCATAGTGCTATGACCACGTGCCAACTCAATGTCACTTTTCACTTCACGATTCAGGAATATTGGTGTGATACAATTCTACCACTCCAACCTCTGAAACCCCAAAACCTGGCTAGGGGCTTGGTGAGCGCTGACCCTCTATTCTATGCATGCAATGTGAGCTTCCTCTGGGAAATGGGTCCCATCTCCCAACTATTTTGGGATTTTACGATTCAGAGAATCAACAAACAACCTCTCCTTCCCTTTCAAATCCCCGACTCTCGAAGATCCGATGACCCAGATCTACAGTCCATATCTCCCACAAATAAACAACCCAAATCAAGTCGGTGATTCACCTTTCGCGACTTTGGGGAAGTCTTCACCTTTGTTTCCCTGATGGTCGAATCCCCTAAATTTTCCTGACTCAGATCAAAGGATCTCGACACACCAAGATCTAACGATCCATATCTCTCCCTGTGAATCAGTGATTCGCACTTCGGGTTTTTTGAGAAGTATTCACTCCTTTTCCCTAGTGACCAAATCTTTGAACCATACCCACACTAGATTGACGGTTCACAGGTCCCGCTATCCAATGGCCTAGATTCAATTGTGATTTCACGTACTGGGGATTTGAAAACCAAGGATAAACCTTGTTCTCCCAACTCGCAAAGCCCGATCTCCTAAAATGAACCAATGGTCCAGATCTGATTTAGATCGATGACCGCTATCTCTCCTAAGATTTTAAACGTTGGATGAATCTCCGCCTTATCCTCCTCACAACTCTGTTCGATCTGACGGCTCACACCAATTCGACACTTCACCCTCGAAGTTTTCCACCTTCCATTCAAATCTCAATGAATCTTGCCCAAGTATCTCGGCACCGACTCTCTGAACTTGATTTCCCCGGGAGACTGCAACTTTCATCCTCCCTTTGAATTTTTCGAACAATGCTATCCTTCCTGAGCTTGTTCCTCCTGAAAACTTTTGGATTCTAAAGAATCATGTGCACACACCTTGCACGTCTTCACAATAACCTTCGGTTATCCAACGATTCTTGCTCTGTGCACTCCTTGCAATAGAGGTTCTCCAACCACTCCATTGAGTTGAAGAAATATAGCACTCTCCTCAACCTGCGCACCCCTTGCATGACTTTGTTCCACACTTGCACTTCTGCTGGTATAATTTAACGCTATCCCTCCTGAGATTTCCAAGATAAAACTCAGAATCTTGTCAACGCACTCCTTGTGGACTCTCACTTCACACCTTGCAGGATTTCCCAGGAAGAGAAACAATTGAAACTTATACTTCTCCTCTCATAGACTTCTTACATTCAACATGAAGTCATGAGCATACACATAGCATTGAAACAAATGCATAACAGAGAATATAAGAAAACTGTAACATGCCATTCAAAATATAAATACAACAACCATGACACAACATGAAATTTGGATCAAAGCATTCTTATATTAATCCAGTGCCTCTGTACATGGCTCAATAGAAACGACTATTCTTCATACAACTTCTAATTATATACTCCTCTCTGCTCTCCTAATCTTCTACAGGATTTTACAATACTATCTAAAAATTAAAAATGAGAGAGTCTTCTTGAGTTTTCCCCCCTCTCTTCTCTAAGCTATCTTATCAGAATTAAAAGCTATATACTAAACATTCATTACAATAAATACCTCCTTATCCGGTAGATGAGAGCAATGCTCATGATCTGTATTACAATCTCCCAAAACATAAATGCAGACGTATCTTTTCAGATATTTCCTAAATGTGTCCCTGTTTGAATTTCAAACATTTTCAAAATGTGCGCTGGCCTATATGGTTGTCCTCCACTCACACATCACACTCCCCTAACTGAAAAAAATTAAATAAATAAAATCATGGGCTTTTTTCCATGATCTCCTGCATCGTTTGTCCATGTTTCTGGATGTCTTCTTCACTTTCCCAACTAGCATCGTCAATCGGGTGTTCCTTCCATTTCACCAAGTATTCAAAATATGTTTTTCTCCTAGTCTTTTTACCAACTCTCTGATCAATGATCTTTTCCATCCGTGGCTTTTCAGCTACAGGCATCTATTTGACCCATTGAACTTCCTTATGATCCTTTGATCCATCTACTCTGTAAGGATAAAAATATTCTACGTTGAATATGGGCGATATGCCCACATCATTTGGAAATTCTATCTCATTAGCATTTGCCTCAAATTTTCTCAAGATTTTACATGGTCCAATTTTCTTCATCTTCATCTTATTATATGTTCCCCTTGGGAATCTTTCTTTCCTAAGATGTGCCAGAACCAAATCACCTACTTCAAATTGAAGCTCTCTTTTGTGTTGATCTTCTCTACGCTTATATTCCTAGCTAGAGTTCTGCAACCTCTCTCTGATTTTACTGTGGAGCTCCTGCATTCCTGCTGCAAAATCTTCTACGCTAGCACTTCGAAATTCATTCTTGTCTAAGTATTTCAAATCAGAGACTCATCTTGGCTTCATTCCATACACTATCTGAAATGGGCTATGTATTTTACTCATGTTGGGTGAGTCGTTATATGTAAATTCCTCCTGTGGAAGAACTTGATTCCACTAGTTGTGGTGTTCAACTACTAAACTCCTTAATAGGTCTACCAAACTCCTATTTACTACCTCAGCCTATCCATCCGTATAAGGATTATATGTTGAGCTAAAAGATAAATTTGTCTCCAACTTCTTCCATAGGGTCCTCCAAAAATGACCAACATATTTGGTATCTCGATCAGAGACAATACTCTTGGGTAAGTTGTGAAGTCTAACAACTTCTTTGAAAAACATATTTGCAATGTGAGTTGCATCACTAGTTTTCTGACATGGTATGAAATGTGCCATTTTATAAAATCTATCGAATACCACAAATATGGAATCACAACCCCTCTATGTCCTCATCAGTCCCAACAAAAAATCCATGCTTATCGTGTCCCACGGTCTCTCTGGTATTGGAAATGGTTGATACAACCCTGTATTATGTCTTTTCCACTTTGCATGCTGAAAAATCCTGCACCTGTTCATGAATTTCTTTACATATGTACTCATTCCTATCCAATAATATGAGCCATTTAGTTGCGTGAAGGTCTTATCATGATCGAAGTGTCTAGGCAATCCCCCATTATGTTTTTCCTTCAAGAGGTTTTCTCTCATAGAGCATTTTGGTATGCACAACTAATTTTCTCTTAATAACAGTCCATCCTGAATCAAGTGTTTAGTCCATTGACTTCTATCTCTAAGAACTAGATTCTCACATGCTTCATAATCGTCCTTGAAATCTACATCATCTTTGTACATCTCCTTGAGATTGTCAAAACCTAAATTTTTCACTCTAAACTCCTGCAGAATCAAACATTTCCTACTCAATGCATCAGCAACCTTGTTAGAAATTCCAGAAATGTGCTTTATAAAAAAAGTAAAGTTCAGCATAAATTCAACCCATTTTGCATGTTTCTGGTTCAATTTCTCTTGTTTGGTTATAAACTATAGGGCATGATTGTCGCTATACAACATGAACTCCTTCAGAACCAAGTAGTGCCTCCACTTCTTCAGTGAATGTATGAATGCATAAAACTCTTTATCATACGTGGAATATTTCATCTTGGTCTTGTTCAGCTTCTCACTGAAGTATGTAACTGGTCTATTGTCCTGACTCAAGACCGCTCCAATCATAAATCCACTTGCGTCACATCTCACTTGAAATGTTTTGCGGAAGTCTGGCAGAACCAGAATTAGTTGTTCAGATATCTTTCAGCAACTTGAAACTTTTCTTCGCTTCTTCTGTCCAATGAAAATATTTGTGTCTTTTCTTGACTGTGTCCATCATTGGTGCACATATCCCATTGAAATTCTTGATGAACTTCCTGCAAAAACTGGCTAGTCCATGGAAGCTTCTGACTTCAAAGATACTCCTTGGTGATGGCCAATCTTTGATTTCTCTTACCTTCTCCGGATCCATCTTTAAATCATTCGCAAATATCACAAAAACTAAGTAAATGAGTTTCGTCTTCATGAAAGACGACTTTTTCAGATTTATCAACAATTTCTCTTGTTGTAACCTCCTCATTACTTTAGTTAAATTCTTTATATGTTCCCCTTCAATCTTACTGAATATCAGTATATCATCAAGATACATGATTACAAACTTTCCAATGAAATCTTTCAAGACTTCGTTCATCAATCTCATAAAATTACTAGGCGCATTCGTCAAGCCAAATGACATGACAAGCCATTCATACAGTCCTTCATTTGTCTTTAATTTTGTCTTCCATTCATCACCTCCCTCATCCTAATTTGATGAAATCCACTCTTCAAATCAATTTTTGAAAAAAATTCACTCCACTCAAGCAATCCATCAAGTCATCCATCCTGGGTAAAGAAAATCTATACCTAATGGTGATTTTCTTTATAGCCCTCGAGTTTGTACACATTCTCCAGCCACCATATTTCTTTGGGCTTAACAATATAGGTACAACGCATGGACTCAAGATCTCTCTAACCAACCCTTTATCCATCAAATCCTAAACTTTCTTCTTGACCTCTTCATTCTCCTGCGACGTCAATCGATACACTACTTTGTTTGGTAAACTTGCTCCAGGTATAAGGTCAATGTGATGACTTATGCTCCTGATGGGAAGAAATAAACAAGGTAATCCGTCCACCACTATATCAGCAAAACTCTCTAGCAGTTCCTAAATTCCCTCAGGTAGGTCATCCATTGAAGTACTAGTCAAGATGACTCTAGGTATCCTAACCACAACAAACTACATTTCTTCATCTTTCTTGACTTCATCAAGAAGTTCCTTCCCACTCATGAGAAGTATAGTATTTATCACCTTTGCTTTTACCCCCTTGTCTTTAATTGGCAGTAACATATGCGTTCTACCATTCTTCTCCAAGGTATAAGTGTTCTTCCTCCCATCATGAACAACATTTTTTCATATTTCCAAGGCCTCCCCAACAAAATATGACAGATGTCCATGGGAATAACATCACATAAAATTTCATCCTTATATCCCCCTATCATAAACTCAACTAAACATTGTTTAGTGACAGTTACCTGGTGCCCTTTTGTAACCACGAAACTTTATATGGGCTCGGATGTGCAATTGTTTCCAATTCCATCTTCTCCACCATCTCTATGGATACTAGATTATCTATGCTTCCACTATCAACTATTACCTTGCATACCATGTTCTTGGTCTTGCAAGCAGTCCTAAATAAATTGTTCCTTTGGACTAGATTTTATATCTCTTTCTTTGGTTTTAAGAGACTCTTCCTCATCATCAAGCATCTTCCGCCTTCTGCATCTTCTGCCTCAACATTTTTCCCGTGTGCTTCTGAAATGTGAGCTTCTCCTCCGTCTCCTTTTCTATCTAGGCATTCCCAAGATTTGTGTCTAATATTTCCACAGACAAAACACTTTACTTCACCTCATTGGCCTCTTCCTCTTCCTCTTGCTCGCAGAAAGGTGTTTTTGTCGGCATACTGTCCTCTTTGTGAACTTCCTTCTTTCTGGGTGAGTATGGGTTTTCTTTCCTTCATCCTTGGGCTTCTGTACTCTGTCCTGGGTAATTGCTTTGCCTCTGCTATGACTTCTACCTATGCCTCTTTTTCCTTGCTTTCGGGCCAATTTTTCTTCAGCCTTCAGAGTGATTTGATAAGCATATTCTACATTCCTGATTGTTACCATGCTCATCTCATCTTGAATTTCATATCTCAAACCATTCATATATCTAGAAACCTTCTCATCATCACTCTCATGGTGACCTACTCTAATGTTTATCTTGTAGAACTATTCAGTGTATTCCTTCACTGTCATCCCCTTCTGTCTCAAATTTTGCATTCTTTGAAACAGATTGATTTGGCAATATCTAGGTATAAATTTGGCCTTCATCTTGGTGACCATCCTATCCCAGCTTTTGATTATTTTTTTCCCTTTGCAACGCCTGTCCACCTACAGTTCATCCCACCACAATGTTGCATGCCCTTTAATTCTAGTGACATCATATTTAACCTTCTTATCTTCCTCGACATCCTCATAGTTTAAGTATTTGTCTAGAGCTCTAAACCAATCTAGCAGCTCCTCAACGTCTAAGTTGCCTTCATACATTGGAACATCCATTTTTTCTTTGGCCCCTATTCTTGCAATAGCTCTGAATAGAGATTATTCTGTAGCATCTTTGGCTATAACTTCTCCTTTAGCTCTAGCCTCATTTTCACTTTTGACTTCACTAACATCTCTAGCATCAACTGTCTATCTTTGTGTTGTCTCCATATCATCTAGTCGAGCATGAATTTCTCTCATTTCCCTTTCCATAGCTGGATCGGCCATTTGTCTATCTTGACGTCTCTTGGGCGGCATGGTTTAAATATCTTCCACGTGGAATTTAAATCACAACTTGCCTTTTGTCTCCTCTCACCTACAGAAACAAATATTGTAGGCTTCGATACCACCTGACGTAGACCCCCTACCTCAAATGGGCCTGCTGAACTCCTGGTCTAAGGATCTCTTATATCACTCAGCCGAAATGGATCTGTCAATCCACCGCTAGGACCTCAAATCGACCAAACCACAGGTCCTTAAAAAAAACTCCGCGTGTGCAAACTAGCACTAGGCACGAGCTCTTCTCCCACACGGCCACGGTGCTATGACTCCATGACAACTCAACGTCACTTCACATTTCATGATTCAAGAATATTGGTGTGATACAATTCCACCACTCTAACCTATGAAACCCTAAAACCTAGCTAGGGGCTTGGTGAGCGCTGACCCTCTATTCTATGCACACGATGTGACCTTCCTCTAGGAACTAGGTCCCAGCTCCCAACTATTTCAGGATTTTGCGATTCGGAGAATCATTGAACAACTTATCCTTCCCTTTTGAATCCCCAACTCTTGAATATCCGATGACCCAGATCTATGGTCCAAATCCCCCATAAATCAATGATCCAAATAAAGTCGGCAATTCACCTTTCACATTTGGGGAAGTATTCACCTCTGTTTCCCCGATGGTCAAATCCCAAAAATTTTCCTGACCCAGATCAACGGCTCTCGACACGCCAAAATATGATAGTCCAAATATCTCCCTACGAATCGATGATTCGCACTTCGGGGTTTTGGAGAAGTATTCACTCCTTTTCCCTGGTGACCAAATATCCAAACCATACCCACACTAAATCAATGTTTCACAGGTCCCGCTATCCAACGGCCTAGATTCAATAGGGATTTTGTGTACCATGGATTTGATAACCAAGGCTGAACCTTGTTCTCCCAACTCACGAAGCCCGATCTCCCAAAATGAACCAATGGTCCAAATCTGATTTAGATCGACGACCCCTATCTCTCCTGATCTTTTAAGCGCTGGATGAATCTATGCATTATCCTCCTCGCAGCTCTGTTTGATCCGACGACTCACAACAATTTGGTACTTCACCCTGGAATTTTTCCACCGTCCATTCAGATCTCAATGAATCTTTCCCAAGTAGCTCAGCACCGACTCTCTGAACTTGATTTCCCTGGGCGACTGCAACTTTTGTCCTCCCTTTGAAGTTTTTGAACAACGCTATCCTTCCTGATATTGTTCCTCCTAAAAACTTCTGGATTCTAAATAATCATGTGTGCACACCTTTCACGTCTTCACAATAACCTTTGGTTATCCAACGATTCCTACTCTATGCACTCCTTGCAACAAAAGTTCTCCAACCACTCTATTGAATTGAAGAAATATAGCACTCTCCTCAGCCTACGCACCCCTTTCATGACTCTATTCCACACTCACACTTCTGTTGGTATAATTTAACACTATCCCTCCTGAGCTTTCTGAGATAAAACTCAGAATCTTGTCAACACACTCCTTGCAGACTCTCACTGCACTCCTTGTAGGATTTCTCAGGAAGAGAAACAATTGAAACTTATACTTCTCCTCTCATGGACTTCTTACATTCACCATGAAGTCACAAGAATACACATAGCATTGAAACAAATGCATAACAGAGAATATAAGAAAACTGTAACATACCATTCAAAAGATAAATACAACAACCATGACACAACATGACATTTGGATCAAAGCATTCTTATATTAATCCATTGATTTTGTACATGGCTCAATAGAAACAACTAGTCTTCATACAACTTCTAATTCTCTACACCTCTCTTCTCTTCTAATATTCTACAGCATTTTACAATATTATCTAAAAATTAAAAACGAGAGAGTCTTCTTGAGTTTTTCCCCCTCTCTTCTCTAAGCTATCTTATCAGAATTAAAAGATATCTACTAAACATTCATTACAATAAATGAATCCTTATCCAGAAGATGAGAGCAATGCTCATTATCTGTATTACAATCTCCCAAAACATAAATGCAAGCGTATATTTTCAAATATTGCATAAATGTGTCCCTATTTGCATTTCAAACATTTTCAAAATGTGTGTTGGCCTATATGGTTGTCCTCCACTCGCGCATGCGTACGATGCTCTTGCATAAATTTGGCTTGTCTTTCTTGACTCACACTCTTCCCCAAGATGATTGTACTCAACCCCCATGTGCCCAGTAAATTTTGGATGTAACCACTCACACCCACCCTCTTACATGTATTCAATGATTGGATTTGAGAACACTCAATCACAAATTAGAAGGTTCATATACAAATAGAAAATTTAGGAAAAATGGATTGGATCAATATACATGGGTAATTCCCCCTTGGACCCCTCTTAGCCATTATCCTAGATACTCCCCACTCTTGTGGATTAATTCATACCCCATCTCTATCAATCTTCCCTTAGCAGTTGGAATCACATTTTATTATTAAAACATAGAAATAAAATTTGCATATTACATCATTTCGGTCATAGCTACACATTATATCTACATAATTATTAATTAAACTAGGGATTATAGTGGGGATGTTATGTCCCCCCTTCCCTACAATTGTACACCATCCTCGGTGCACACTATGCCAATATTCATATATGAAAATTTACATCACAATACTTAGAAAATAAAATTATGTAATTCAACAACTCCAACATCAGTCCCTACCAAAATATCATGTTCCTCTCATCTTGTCGACCCAAGGAATGCACCATTCATTTATCAAGGCTAACCCAAGGGATGTACCATCTGTTTATCAGTATTAACCCAAGGAATGAGCCATTATTTTATTAGGGTCCCCAGTGCATTTATCTAGGACTCTGAGATGTGGTTTCAGAACTCTAGTTGCTCAAAATGGAGTCTTGCATTATGTTTTCTTCAAAATTGACAAAATTTATGGGTATTCCTCCTGCATATTTTATTCAGGCTCCCATGTAGTATCTTCAATACTGTAGGAGGTCCATTAAACCTTTACCATCCCTATGGCCTCATTTCTGAGCACTTTGACTTTCCATTCCAGGATGTGTACTGGTTCCACCTGGAAATCCCCTGCGTGCTCCATCTGGATCACATTCTAATCAATTTTGTGGTTAGGCTTAGACACATACTTCCTTAATAATGATACATGAAATACATTATGCACTCGCATGGATGCAAGAAACGTTATCATATATGAAATTGGCCCTATCTTTTTTAATATTTCAAAAGGTCCACAATATCTCGCTGCCAACTTTGGGAAACTTCCTCATCTTAGTGAGCTTCTCTTTCCCTTCACTGTAAAAAACACATGTTTTCTCACTTTAAAATATCTAAAAACTATGTTCTTCTCTCCATAGATTTTCTTCCTATCCTGCGAAGTATTTAAATTATGCGTTATATTTTCCATCTACTCTTCCATTTCCTTCAAATGATATGGCCTAACAATTGCTCTATCTGTTGGATTATCCCAACTTACTGGAGTGTTACATTATATTGTTGGATTACTGAGAGGGGGGGTGAATCAATAATAACGTAATTATAATCCTTTTTCTTCAAAAATTATATCAATGTAGAATTATTATCCAATAATGAGCAGTAAAAAATAAACAATTACACATATACACGGTACACTAGTGTTTTACGTGGAAACCCAAATCGGGAGAAAACCACAGAATGTTTTTTCTTATATGTCTTGAAGAATTACATTCATTGGAAGCACCAAATTCCTTTTTTTTCCAGCTGCAACTGGAAGGAGGCTCTAACCCCCTAGTTTCTTAGGCTACAACCTGAGGGAAGCTCCAACTCCCCAATTCTCTGGCTACAACCAGAAGGAGGTTACAACCCCCTATGTTCTCCAGCTACAACTCAAAGGTGGAAACAACCACCTGTCCTTGCCCCGTCCTGCCACCCTGAAGTAGTAGTAGAATGATGGAACCACTGTCACACTATCACTGTGAGATATACCGCTATNGGCACCAACATCATCAACTATACACCTCATGTATGTGCACCAACTCATCAACTACTTGTCTCAACCATGTACTCAACATGTACCACAACCAAAAGCCCTCATTAATTTCATCATAAAAATATTATTTGTAGCTCTATAATAGACCTGGTGTGTATGATCACATTCCTGCAAACATTCCTTAACTTTAAAAATAGGAGACTAGCATTTTCATCAAACTTTTCTTTAGTCTCACATGCCTAGTTTTGGATTAGTCAACAACCCTAACTTGAAGTAATCATAACTTTGAACCTGTAATGTATAAATATCTAAAACTAATAAAAAATGTCCTTCAGTGTGTTTTGTACAATTCCTCCAAGTGTCACTACTTGGAACCTCTCATAAAAGGAGTTATAGCAAAAATGGCATGCCTTGTTGAATTCTGGCTTATTCTAGAGAGGGACCTTGTAGAGCATGCCCTGCACAAAATATTTGATGAATTGATATGAAACTATTAAAAACCATACTACATATTGTACCCTAACCAACATATTTGGTCTCACTAAATTTGGATATGTTATGAAGAAGTTATGATGTTTTTACCCAAAACACCTGATTTTGACTAGTTTCAGGACTGACCACAAACCCTATTTTACACGGAGTGTAACTCCGAAAATACAACGACCCACAAGATGAATTGTTAACCAAAGATACCTGGATATGTTTTCTCACTTGCATATCAATTTCATGATCTGAATCATATATCCTTCCTTGCATTTCGGCCTTCTTTTCTTCACTTTCCTCAGAATTTTGGCTTATATATCATTTGGTTACCTCAAAAACCTATAGATATTCAATGTGCACAAGTGTGATTCAAATGAGAGAGCCTTGCCTCTTATTTATGCTCTCCAGGTAGCTTCCTTAAAAACATCTTCTAGGTCACTTGGCACACTTTCCTTATTTTAGGGTTGGGTCCACTTCTAATTTCTCCATTAAATTTATTATTGAAATAATTTATTTTGTATTCACTTTGAATTATAATACACTCATCACTTCACTTTATTATTT
>JASDQU010739421.1:251297-262882 GCA_032191745.1 Picea mariana | reverse complement strand
TGATCATTCTTTTTGCAAATAATTGATATGATTTGATTATTATAGTGTTATTTTTATACATATAAATATTTGTGTAAAATATTATATTAAATCGAAAAATGTTGGGATGGAAAAATGAGAAAATAGTTACAATATCTTTAATAATAAGATGTAAAATGCACATTACTATATCGATGTCAGTTGTTTCAACATTGAATTAAATGCCTTGAGAGTTAAATTCCCACTTCATTTGAAAAAAAATCCTAATACAACAAATATGTCTTCTTTCAACATGTACAATGATTGTTCAGGACATTCCAAATGTATACAATGGATACAAATAGTTCCATGTGCTTGAATCCTTAACTTCTCAACCTAATGGGCCAAATGTCATTCTAAAGCATCCTCCTATCTATGATAAGAAAGTTTTGTTTTATTTTATTTTTTTTATTTTTTGTTTAGGTTACAAAGCCTAGGGAAAACCCCCAAGTACTTCTCCTCATTTCGAGGATGGTACCCATGGTAAACCGTAGAGTATTCAAGGCACAATGTCGGTCAACAATAAGTCTCGAAGCCATTACAAAGGTATACTCATTATGATCTCAATATATCACTTGTGGGAATTGAACCTAAGTGGGGAGGATAACAATCATTCCTCCCAACCACCCTAACTAAAACCAATTGACTCTATGATAATAAGGACTATAAGAAACAAAATGAATAAATGAGATGAACATTTAAATGTCTTTAATAATAAGTTGTGAAATGCACCTCACTCTATCAATGTAAGTTGTTTTAACTTTGAATTACATGTCATAAGAGCTAAATTCTCACTTTATTTTAAAAAAATCCAAATGCAACAAATATATCTCATTTCAACATTTACAGTAATTATTCATGACATTTCAAATGTATAAAATAAATACAAATAGTTCCATGTACTTGAATCCTTAACTTTAAAACTAATAGGCCAAATGTCATTCAAAGAATCCTCCTATCTGTAATAGTAAGCCTTATAAAATACAATTATTATAACAAAAGTACATAGTGTTTTTAATCATAATCATTGAAATACTGACTATATAGTACATAATGTTTTTAATCATAATCATTGAAATACTTACTATATAATGTTCAAGTTAAGAATGTACCATTGATTATATAGTTTTCAAGTTAAGAATGTTCCAAATGGAACACCACAATCGAAAATCATATTGAAATAAACCGTTTTAACTTAAGCATGTGCACATCCAAATTGATACAAATAGTTTATAAATTAGCTTTTGTAAAATAAAGAATGGGTGAATGTGGTTGTATGGTTGTGCACATCCAAATTGATACAAATAATTTATCAATTAGCTTTTATGCAATGAAGAATGGGTGAATGTGGTTGTATGGTGGAGAATGTTTGAATTTGGATTCAAAGTGTATGTTAGGTAAACAATTTATCATTTGGATTTTGTATGGTAAAAAAGGGAAGAATTTGTTTGCAAGGTGTATAATTAGTGAATTTGGATTCCATAATCTAAATTAATACATAGTTTTATATTTTTGAATTTGGCCAAAAATAAAAAGTAGGATGAAAAGGAAAATATCATTTTTAATTTCAAAATTAAAAATGTATTATTTTTTTTTAATAATTTTTTAGAGGATTTGAATAATTAAGTTAATCATATAACCTTTAAGAAAATTAATTTTTTTTTTTTTATATATAGGACTATTTTGATAGACATTTACATATCAACAATATTCAACTCTAAATGACAGGTGACAATTTACCAAGTCATGGAATAGATTTGAATTTCATCTTGCCACTTACTAATGCCAAAGGTGATGATTTATCAAGTTATGCACTGAATTTGCTTTTCATATTTATCACTTCCCAATCACTACTACATATGGTGTTGAATTCCAACCGAGAGTTCCAATGGTACGAATAAAATCAACCATACCATCAGACATTATTAAGTAATTATCAAAATTGCGTTATTTTTTTTTTTTTTCTGGGTGCCCTGTCATTCATCACCCTTTCGATGAAGTCCAATAACCGTTAGTATTTTGACTCCTATTCGACGGTTATAGTGAGGGCCACATGGTGCCCCATCGTCAAATGTAGATCATAGGGGAACGTTTATAAAACCATGAGCTATAAGAACTCAGTCGAGGACCTGCAAATAAATGTAAAGTTAATTATGATCGACTTATGTAACCTCTGTATGGATCAAGGTTGTCCCCACACGGATCATATAAATGTACATGCATTCTCTAAACATTATATTGTTCGGCATTTTTTGTTGGATTCTAGTGATATAAAGGTTGTAAGTAGAGTGGTAGGAAATGAGAGGCTTGTCAAAGAGATATTAGGAGGAATATTCAAAGAAAACAAAGGTGTGGGATCTATATTTCACTTTCCCGACTAGTTTTGTAAGGGAGACTGTAACCGTGATGTTTGTCATGTAAATATCCTACTGTTATGAAAATTTTATAGAATATCAATATTGTTTTGACTCATACTTTTCTTATATGTGATGTTGGTTGAGATCTTTAGTGTTTTTCTACAATCTTTAAGAGATCTTTAATGCATCTTTATAATAATGTTTGAATCTACCTACAGGAAAATCAAAAGGTATCGATAAGAGGGGGGAATTGAAGGGGGTTAGTTCCAAACTATGGAAGGGGAACTAGGGCGCTAAGAAGAGGCAATAAGTCCATTTATTTCACTCAAAAATACATCTATGAATGAGGTTATGTTTGGTAAATAGTTGACAATGGAAATGTTTGTTAGAGTAGACAATGCCCCTTTTAAAGATTCCTTAGGATCTATCCAACCTTTATTTCTCAGGGATCAATCATCCCATTCAAAACAATTATCCTTGAAAAGGGTTATTGATGCGAATAAACATGGCATCCTCCTCCTATAAAATACAATGTCGAATGGAGATAAAATAGTTAGTGATCTAAGCGAATTTCTTGGGGGTTGGAAGTTTAAACTCATTGATGCTAGAGGAAGGTATGTGGGGATGATTAGAAAAGTTGTACATATATCTATACATTTCTTTGTCCAATTGGAAACTTAAAACCCTTTGTTCTGGAAAAATACCAAAATATGTTCTTTAGGAAAAAGAGGGAAATTTTTTCCTTGATGTAAATTTTTCTTAGTGCAAATTGCATGCTAGGCTACACTAAAATGCACCCCTGGTTTTGAAAACTCATTCAATTTGCATGTTTCAAACTGTAAACGAGTTTTTAAGTCATTTTACATAATCCTATATACTTAGTTTTTACTTTGTGGTCATAAAAGACTCTGCAATGCAAAAATAGGCAAAGGATGCCTAATAAAACCCTAGAAATGCACAACTTGTTTGTAAAAAGAAAATCAAAGTTTTATTATATTGTATATTTGAGTTGTGCAAGTTATTGGGAGTGTAGTTTATCATATTAAATGCACGATCATGTTGTTAATTTTGCAATTAGAGTTTTAATTTTTATTGATTTAACGAGTCACCATTAACACAATTTTAAATAAATTTTAAAAGATAAAAAATCAATACAACAAATATTTTCTTAACCTTATTTTTTTTATGTTCCCCAAATAATTATATATATTACTTTTATAATCTATAATAATAATAATTTATAATATTAGTAATTATTATCAATTTGCTTCTCTACCACTTTATGGCACTTTATATGAACATTATTAATAAATTATAAATAAATACATGTATTACTTTTATAATCTATAATAATGATATTTTATAATAATTGTAATTGTTATATTTTTTCTTATATACCACTTTGTGGCCCTTACATTATTAATAAATTATAAATAAATATATGTAAGTATGTTTGCAATAAATAATTATATATATAGTTTTAGGTAACTTACTTAAGGCCAATTGCACTAAGTTCTTCATCATTCCCATGCTAAGTAAAGTAAATAACAACTTCTAAATAACTTCTTCTTATTCCTTAAACTTAAACTTTTAGTTATATTTTGATAAAATAACTTCTTCTTATTCCTTAAACTTAAACTTTGAGTTATATTTTGATAAAAGAAAACTTTGTGGACTAGAGTCTAATGAACTACATTTTGTGGAACAAAGTCTAATGAACTACATTTTGTGGAACAAAGTCTAATGAATTACATTTTGTGTAGTCTCACATGCTTTTGTTATATACAATTTCAATTGGTTTAAAAATAAGGAAAATATTTTTATAATATGTATCGTGGTATAAGTATAATTATCTCTTTAGGTATTTGTTGGGGTACAAGTATAATTATCTCTTTAGGTATTTGTTGGGGACAAATTGTTCATTGCTAAACAAGAGGAAAATATATTGGGTTTAGATGCAAAGGTTTTGTCTTCGGACCCATCTGACCCCACACCCCTCTCCCATACAGCTGAACCTGCCCCATCTGGCAGTGCCTTTCTCCCTTGTCCAGCTCCTTCTTCTCAACCTTTACACTCAGCACCTTCCACCTTGGAGCCGTTTCCCCCACCTACAGTAGTCTTAACTGATACTCCTGAACCGTTTACTTTACCTGGCTACACTGAACCGAGCCAATCAGACATACAACTTGAATCCTTGTTTCCGACAATTACCACAACCCACTCTCTTCCCTTTGACTCCATACCTATTCACACATATCTTGAAAATTCTATAATACAACCAAGCATACCACCTTCAATTCACCCATCCTCCTCAAACATCCCTTCAACATCAGAACCTGATCTTCATTGGTCTAGAGGCATTGGGATTGAACTTTCTCCGCTGAAAACCCAAAGTGCACGCAAGAAAACAATGTCTGGTCTGAAAGCATCGGAGAACCCTGCTACGATCACAAATCAAGGGGCGCTTAGAGATTTTAAAGCCCTTGCTAGGGGTAATTCATGATTTTACTTTCCCTCAACATAAGAGGGGTTGGAGGAGCCTCAAAATTTGCCTCCTTGCGAAGTCTACTGGAGAAAACACAGCCGTCAATTATCTTTCTACAAGAAACTCTTGTAAATGCCTCAGCTGCAAGGCACTTCATGCATCGACTCAGGACAAACTGCTTGATTTGCGCGGCGAGCTCGGTGGGCACCTCGGGAGGACTACTGGCCGCATGGGACCCTACATACTTTGATCTCAGACCGATGCTCTGTCCTGTGGGGATTCTCCTCACTGGTCACTGCTTTGAATTAAGATCTTCACTCAACTTTATTAATGTATATGGCCCTTGTACTGATCGCAAGGCCTTTTGGGAGCGCCTGGATGATATCGGGCTTTTAGCGGCAAAAAACCTTATCATAGCAGGTGACCTTAACTTAACCACCAGCCAAATGGAGATATGGGGTGAAAAAGTAAGCATTGACCCACACATGAGCTTCTTCAATCGTGTTTTCTACAAGAACAATCTGGTTGATGTGAAACCGGCAGAGCTTTTACCCACTTGGAGAAATGGTAGACAAGGATCGGACAACATTGCAAAGTGTCTAGATCGTTTTCTTGTCTCTGATGAAGTGATTTCACCGGCCCGAAGCTCTCGTGCCTAGGTAAACTTACCCTTTACATCTGACCACGCAGCCATCTGCCTTCAGATTGGTTTGGGTCGTTTTGGGAAGGGTCAGCCCTTCATATTTAACCCGCTGTGGTTAAAGGAAATATCTTTTAACAGTTTGGTCAGATCAACATGGGAGGATTTCAAAGATTCAATGCCCGGTGACCCACAAGGCAACTTGATAAGAAAATTAAAGCTTCTACGACAACAAAATACTAGATGGCTAAAGGATAAAAAACATGTGGAAAAGGCCACCATTAACAAGATCAACTTAGAGCTGGCAGCTCTACTCTGATTACAATTCCAGAATCCTGACATTCCAGACATCAATTATAGAATCAAAGAGCTGGAGAGAGACCGATCACACTTCCTGCGTGAAGATGAAGAGAGGTGGAGACTAAAGAGCAGGATGCTATGGCTTAATGGGGGTGACAAAAATACTAGTTTCTTTCATCGATTTTCCAGTGCTCATAGATCAAAAAAATAGTTGTGGGATATAGAACTGGAGGATGGCACTACATATCATGCCCAGGAAGAAATCAAAATGGCTGCAGTTAATCATTTTAATGCTTTTTTTCAGGTACCTATTGAACCAAGCCTCAATGCACAGGTGAAGTTAGCAGGCCGATTCCCTAATATGGTGACAGCTGAAGAGGCACTTGCCCTGGAATCCCCCTGTACAAAGGAGGAAATTTTTTCAGTTCTCAAGGGTTTCAAAAAAGAAAAGAGTCCTGGTCCCGACGGTTGGTCTGTTGAACTATACCTTCATTTCTTTGACATTATGGGGCAGGATCTGCTGGACATCGTGGAGGATGCTCGGTCGAGGGGGGTGATCAATCCTTTTCTAAATAGCACTTTTTTAGTCTTGATTCCTAAATCAAATCATCCTAAACAGTTCAAAGACTTTCGTCCCATTTCTCTTTGCAACTTATGTTATAAACTAATTTCTAAAATTATTGCCAATAGAATTCATCCCGTACTTTCCAAAGCACTTTCAGAGGAGCAGCTTGGCTTCTTGAAAGGTAGACAGATATTAGATGTTGTTGGTGTCGCACAGGAATGCATTCACACTTTAAATTCTAAGAAGCAACAAGCCATCCTTCTCAAGATGGATCTCAAGCAGGCATTTGACTGTGTCAATTGGAACTTTTTGCACCTTATTCTTTTGCAGAGTGGCTTTGGGGTGGCAACTACCAACTGGATTTTAGGTTGTATCTCCTCAGCTACTATGGCTGTTCTGATCAATGGGGAACCTACCAAATCTTTTCGATGTGAGAGAGGGCTTCGACAAGGATGCCCGCTATCACCTCTCCTTTTTATCTTCACCCTTGAAGCGCTCAGCATCCTTCTTAAGTCTAGTCAAGTAGAGGGCCTTCTAACTGGAGTAAATTTCTCGGGACTGTCAAACATCCTACATATTCTCTTTGTAGATGATGTGCTTATTTTGACAAAGGCCAGTCTTGCGGAATGGTCTCTTTTACACTCAATCTTACATACTTTCTCCACATCTTCGGGACTGGTGATAAATCTACAAAAGTCTCTCTTCCTTGCTTTAAACACACAGGAGCCTATCTTAACAAACTTGCAAATTTTGTTCGGTATTGAAACAACAGATTTAAAGAAGGGGTTCTCCTACCTTGGGTTTTATATCAAATCCACCAGATACACAAAAATTGATTAGCTTTGGTTACTTGATAAATTTGAGAGCAGAATCCATCACTGGTGTAACAAGCATCTCTCCTTGGGAGGGAGATATATTCTCATCAAATCCGTTTTGGAGAGCCTTCCGGTCTACTGGATGGCACTAGCAAAATTCTCGGCCACTGTTCTTAGCTCGATTCGTCAACTGATTTTCTCTTTTCTATGGACTGGAAGCAAATTGACAGGTTACCATTTATGTAACTGGGAGGTTATCTCAAAGCCTAAGAAAATGGGCGGCTGGGGACTCAAGAATCTACCCTTCTTCCAGAGGGCGCTCTTGGCAAACACACTATGGCGCATCCTCATGAAGCCCGGTCTCTGGAGTAAGGTTATAAAAGAGAAATATTTTCCACAGATTTCGGTTCATCTCTGGCTCAGATTGGCCACTGGGAGACACATTGAAGGTTCTCATACTTGGAGAAATCTATTAACAACTCTTCCTATCATTCTCCAATGGCTCTCGTGGAAGCCTGGAAACAGTTATCAAATTGAAGTGGGTAGGGACGTCATGATGGGATTGGGCAAGCTCGCCTTGCTCTCAACAAATCTGCTGGAACATCTTCATAGAAAAAACATTTTCTTCCTTTTCCAATTAAAATCGGTACAAAGCGGGGGGCATTTAAGCGACTGTTGGCTCAGGAGTGAGGAACTTGATTTGGACGCAGCTCTGGCAGTCGAATGGAATGGATTTACTCGCAAGCTTGTGGAATTGGGTGTTAGATTACTGAACAGACCCGACTCGCTCTTGTGGACAGGTGGGGACAGGTCTGGAGCTCTTACCGCAAATAATGCCTACAACGCTCTGGCATCCAAATGTTGGACTATAAATTCTGAGCGAGGGCTTGGAGTGATCTGGAGGTGCAATGTTTCGCTCAAGTTGAAACTTTTCACCTGGCTTTTAATTCATAACAAGCTTCTGCTATGGCCGAATCTCCAAGCTCGAGGTTGGGAGGGACCCAGTCGATGTTGTCTTTGCAATTTAAGTGGAGAGACGAGCGCACATCTATTCATAGACTGCTCTTTTTCCAGATCTGTTTGGAAGCTCATTTTCCCTGCACTTTCGCCCTCATCCACCTGGACAGGTACCAGTCCATCAAATTGCTTTCAGAACTGGTCGCGGGCCTCATCCAACTAGATAAAGATACCGATCCTACTTTGCTGGCTTTTATGGAAGAGCAGGAACGCAACTTTGTTTGAGGATAAACCACCTTCAGTTCACAGAGTGGCCTGCTCCATTTTCGCTGAGATAACAGTCGATAGAAATCAGACACCAATTTCAACACCTAGCAGACCCGTCTTTACAGTTCCACTTGATAGAGTGGTGGCCTAGTTCGATGGAGCGGCACAACATGATGGATTATACTACGGAGCTGGTGGAAAGATAACCATAAACCCTCAGACATGTTACCGGTGGACTCTAAACTGCGGGCAAGGATCCAATATGAAAGCTGAACTCATGGGAGCATGGGCGTCTTGTATTCTGGCAAGTCGATTACATATAAGTGAGCTTTTACTGCTTGGTGACTCCAAAATTACTATTGATTGGCTGAACGGATATGCTGACTTCCATGTTGCGGACCTGATGAGCTGGAAGGAGATAACTCGAGAAGCGACCCAGTTGCTCAATCATATTACTTTCTCCCACATCTACAGAGGGGAAAACATGGAGGCTGATATTCTTTCAAAAAAATCACTAACTTTGCCTTCGGGACACATTCTCTTTACGAGATGGGAAGAAGGTAACGAGGGACCCACCTCGAGGATCAATCTTTGAAAGAATAGACATGTGAGCAGCCCATCCATGGGATTGATTCTAGACATGATGAGACTAGTACTCCTTTTTTGTTTTGTGTAGAATGTTTGATTCTTCGGCAAAATGCTTGTATTTCCTCGTTGTTAGACCTGTTATAACAGACTTGTATACTTTTATATCCTTTTGAATATAAAGCGTATTTTTTTCTCGTTGAAAAAAAAGTATAATCATCCCTTTAGGTATTTGTCGTTAAGGTTTGCACTGTGATAAGGAATTGTCCTAGTGTTTATATATTATTTCTATCTTGAAATATTTAGTGTTACATGTACTTTTCCATCATATGAAAAAGGTTGACTAGATTATTTTATCCTCTTGTATTAGTTTTTAGCTTTTATGAATGCGATCATTTTTTTTTAAGGTAATTCTATGTATTAAGATGTGTTAGTACCCAACCATAATATAAAATAAGAGTATATTTAAAAAAAAATCATAAAATCCTTTTAAATGTTTATTTTAATTTTTCTATTTTGATATATACAAAATTAATATTGAGACATAAACATTGAAATCGGTGACTAAAAATAATTCAATATCATTTGTATCAAGATTTTTTAAAAATATTTAAAAAAAACAACACACAATTTATACATATATAATTCAAATAGAAACACTACATCTTATCCATACAACATCTCCTCTCTGATGAAATTGCTCACTAGGTTTCTAAAATGTCTTCATTAATGCACTAATTTCTATTAGTATTGTGTTTTTGCATATCATAAGCATTGGAAAAAGAAGATTTCATTACATAATAATGGAACAACAGATTACACCATTGCTTTTTCTAAGAGATGAAAAAGGGTAATTTAACCATTTCTATTGGCAAAAGAAAACTTTGTGGACCAATGTTAAATGAATGAAATGTTTTGTGAAGTTGAAATTATGGAAAAATAATGAAATTTTTGTTAATGTATAGATAATTTTATGATATTTAATTGTAATTAATTTTTTTTATTATTATTATGAGACTATTTTTATAAAAGTTAATTTTAAAGTTATAAAATATTATAATAGGATAATAACCAATAGATAATAACAAACACGAATGATAAAATCTATTTTATTAGTTGTAAATTTTAAATATAAATTTTATGAATGTTTTTTGGACAATTGTTGGACAATTGATTTAGAAAGTTGGTTGTCATTGATATCAACTCTTGGATATTTATGTCAACCCTTGGAGAAGTCCAAAATCCCTAGAGATGTGGTTGAGATTGATGACGAGTTAGTTTTCATTGATGGAGTGGTTAATATCAATAGATGTGATGGGTGCATTTGATGAAGTCTACATGAAGCCCTGAAGGTGTGATTATGGGACCCGAATTTGGTTGAGGAATATGGACATGAAGGACCGTGTAAATGCAGGTAACTCATTCATAGATGGATAGTCCTTGTAATGTCATTTTTGGTGATAGGTGGTATGCCACGTGGTTCCTCACGGTTGAGGAGTTATGAGGACATGAAGTGGAAGCCCCAAAGATGGGTTCATAATCCCCTAAATGGTTACAATATGGGTTAAGAATCCTCTAATTGGTTGCATGTCATTAATGAAAGGGTAAAGTGGTTGTAACAATAAAGTTCAAGAAGCCCTAAAATATAGGAAAGAGGTTACTGTTGAGTTTAGGAAAGAGGTTATTGTTAAAGTTTAGGAAAGTCAAGGTTTTATTATATTGTATATTTGAGTTGTGCAAGTTATTGGGAGTGTAGTTTATCATATTAAATGTGATCATGTTGTTAATTTTAACATTCATTGACTTAACAAGTCACCATTAACACAATTTAAATAAATTTTAAAAGATAAAAAATCAATACAACAAATATTTTCTAAATAAATTTAAAAAGATAAAAAATCAATACAACAAATATTTTCTTAACCTTATTTTTTTTATGTTCCCCAAATAATTACTTATATTACTTTTAGAATCTATAATAATAATATTTTATAATAATAGTAATTATTATCAATTTGCTTCTCTACCACTTTTAAGTACATTATTAATAAATTATAAATAAATATATGTAAACATTTTTTAAATAAAAAGAATATATATATATATATATATATGAACTTACTCATTATGTTGGAACCAATTGCACCTAAGTTCTCATCATTCCCATGCTGAATAAAGTAAATAACTTCTTCTTATTCCTTAAACTTTGAGTTATATTTTGATAAAAATAACTTCTTCTTATTCTTTAAACTTATATTTTGATAAAAGAAAACTTTGTGGACTAGACTCTAATGAACTACATTTTGTGCAACAAAGTCTAATGAATTACATTTTGTGGAGCCTCGCATGCTTTTGTTATATACAATTTCAATTGGTTTAAAAATAAGGAAAATATTTTTATAATATGTATTGTGGTATAAATATAATCATCCCTTTAGGTATTTGTTGTGGTATAAGTATAATAATCCTTTTAGGTATTTGTCATTATGGTTTGCATTATAATAATACATATTATTTTTATAATATGTATTATGGTATAAGTATAATCATCTCTTTAGGTATTTGTTGTGGTATAAGTATAATAATCCTTTTAGGT
>JASDQU010739421.1:133220-151867 GCA_032191745.1 Picea mariana | reverse complement strand
GGTTTTTGGATGTCTAGGACTTTTGGCATTCCCGTCTATTGTAAAAGGGCCTTCCGAGCCTCATTGTAACCATCTTCTTGCGAATGCGAGTAGCCGTCACATCTCTTCTCAGAGATAAGCTGCCACCATTCTAGCGAGTCTTTCACTCTGTATTTTACGGTCTCTGTACATTTATTTCATTAATAGAAATCGTGTATTACTGTATCTCTGTGTTTATGGTTTCATCTCTAATATATTTCTGTTATGTTATTGGATATATGCGATATCTCTGTGCATTTCTTTATTATATCTCCGCTCTCATTTCGTGCCGAAAATAATCCGGATCAGTATAGCAGGAGGATTTTAAGAAGTAACCCAAATAGGAAAATCCCTTTGATAGCTCTAGTGATGTAATTCCATACAACTCTTTTAAATCTGATTGCAAAGGTTCATCGACATTTGAAACTAGGAAGACTGATTTATGGACATTGATTTCTAAACCTGAAACATCACAAAAGGAAATTAGTATAGAATGAATGGTGGTCCATTCAACAAGATTTGCATTCGACAAGATCAACATGTCGTCAACAAAAAGGATATGCAGGATATGTGTCAGTCCCACGACTTTTATCCCTTTCAAATGCCCATCTGCTTGTTTGTTCTTGAGTAAAATGCTGAGACCTTCCAGGATGAAAATGAAGAGAAGTGGTGAGAGTGGGCATCCCTGATGGAGCCCTCTCTCACAGTGAAAAGTCTTAGTTGCTTCACCATTGATCAAGACAACCATGGTGGCCGAGGAGATACAACCCATTATCCAGTTTGTTGTAATGATGCCGAAGCCGCTCTGTATGAGAATGAGATGCAGAAAGTTCTAGTTAATGCAATCGAAAGCCTTTTTGAGGTCCAACTTAAGAAGAATGGCCTTTAGTTTTTTTGTCTTTATGGAGTGAATGCATTCTTGAGAAACTCCAACAGCATCAAGAATCTGTTTTCCTTTTAGGAAGCCAAGTTGTTCTTCTAAAAGAGCCTTGGAGAGAAAGGGACGAAATCTTCTAGCAATGAGTTTTGAGATTATTTTGTAACAGAGGTTACAGAGAGAAATAGGACGGAAATCATTAAACTGCCTGGGAATATTAGATTTAGGAATCAGTACAATAAAAGTGTTGTTTAGATGGGAATTTACTTTCCCTCTACTTCTCGCATCCTCGATGACGTCCAAAAGGTCCTGTCCCATAAGATAAAAAAAGTGTAGGAAAAGTTCGACCAACCAGCCATCGGGACCAGGGCTTTTCTCCTTCTTAAAACCTTTTAAAACTTCTAGCAGTTCCTCCTTTGTACAGGGGGATTCTAAAGTTAAAGCTTCCTCAGATGTGACCAATTTTGGGAAAAGGCCAGCTATTTCTGTCTGAGCAGCTAGAGAAGGATCTTGTGTTGCCTTGTAAAAAGATTTATAATGGTTGTAGGCCGCAGTTTTGAGTTCTGCCTGTGAATGGTGTAATAAGCCGTTCTCATCCTCTATATCCCAGAGATACTTTTTTGATCGCCGAGAGCAGGCTATTCGGTGAAAGAATATTGTGTTTTTGTCACCTCCAGCCAACCAGAGCTTTCGGCTCTTCAATCGCCATCTCTCCTCGTCATCCCAAAGGTGTTTATTCTGGGCTTCCTCCAGACAGAAAATCCTATAGTCAAGATCCTCACGACTAGTGTCCTGTAGCTTTTGATTTAGAATATGTTCTAGCTCCAGTTCTATACTGTTTAGCTCGGCATGTTCTCTTTTCTTTTTATCCCTTAACTAGTGAATAGTTTGATATTTTAGTGTTGTGAGCTTTCTAATCAGGCTCCCTTGGGCGTCTTCAGGTAATGAGAGGGAACGGTCCATCCAAACCGCCTTTACCATAGTGATAAAAAAATTCTCCCTCAACCATAGATGATTAAACTTGAAGGGATTTCCCGTTCCATAACGGCCTTCCCCCATCTGTAAACATATTGGCACATTGTCAGACAGGAAGGGTAGGTTTACCCATGCGCGGCTACAAAAGGAGGGCAGGAGTAGCCCCTCGACAATAAGAACTCGGTCGATTCTTTTTGCAATACTTGCAGATCCTTGTCGTCCATTCCTCTAGGTAGGCAGAAGCTCGGCTGGCTTCATATCTATCAAAGCATTTTTGTAAAAAATATGATTAAAGAAGTTTGATAAAGGATCAGACAACGCCTTATCTCCCCACATTTCTTTTGGACTGGTAATTAAGTTGAGATCTCCAGCAAGTATGAGATTCTTAGCCGCCAGTAAGCCTAGGTCATCGAGTCGTTGCCATAATGATTTTTGGTCAATACAGGGGCCATATACGTTGAGCAAGTTGATAGATCTGTTGAGTTCAAAGCAAATTCCGAAAAGTAAGATTCCAGCTGGGCTGAGCATTGGTGAAAGGTCAAATAAGTTAGGGTCCCAAGAGGCCAGTAGGCCCCCCGAGATCCCCACTGAGCTTGTTGTGCAGGACATCCAGCTCGGACGGAACTGATGCATAAAATCCCTGGCCACCGCTGCGCCCACCAATGTTTCTTGTAAGAAGATGATTGACGGTTGAGTCTGCTCGAGGAGTCCTCGCATGGAGGCTTGTTTCAGGGGTCCTCCAACCCCTCTGATATTGAATGATAACAGGATCATGATTTCCCTCTAGCAAGGGCTTTTAAATCTTTAAGCACTCCGTGAGTTGGAACAGAAATAGTAGAGACCGATGACGACGATCCAGTCAGAGTCTTCTTTCGTGCACTGCGAATTTTTAGTGGCGATAGTTCAAGCCCAATACCTTTTGACCAGGTAGGATCTAGAACTGGTGAAGGATTTACATTTGAAGATGAAGGCTGGTCAAAGAGATGCGAGGAAGGTTGAACAAGAGTTTTCCCATTATAGATCTGTATGGGTATCGAATCAAAAGGGAGAGTGGTTGCGGGGTTATCTTCCAGGAGCAGGTTATCTAGTTGGGATATAGAATGGGACGGTTCTGAGTATCTAGCTAGGGTGATTGAATCTTGAGATAAATTTGTAACTGAAATGGGATCCGTCACCAAATCTCTGGTAGGAAAAAGTGGGGGATGAGTAGAGCTAGTGATAACTGGTGGAAAAGGCTCGGGTGAGATTGGTAGGATAGCGGTGGGAAAAGTTGAGGAGACAGACTGAGCTGGTAGGGAGATCGGTGGATCAGGAGGAAAAATAAGGTCAGCTTGCTCAATAATGTAGAGCCTATCTCGGGTTGAGAGGGTACTGTATAGGGAAGGACAAAAGTTTTGGATCTTACCCACTAAGGTGTCACCCGAAGAAGTGTCGTCTCCATGCTGACCTGGAGTCTCCTTCGTTGGATGCTTTGGTGAGGAGATGTATCCATTGAAATACAGCTCTTCCGTTGGATCCAAATCAACTTCAGGAGGGGGGAACTTTGAACATTCCCTTCTCAGATGACCGGTTCTGCGGCAAAAAGAACAACAAAACGGGATACCAAGGTAGTCTAGGCACTGAGAGAAGAGTTGATTACGCCAGTCTATCTCCAAAACTTCAGGAAGTCCAGCCTGAATATCTATGTTGACATAGATCCTCGCCATTCTTCTGTTTGATGCCTCTAGAGAGCTTATATCTACCATTAGGAAATGACCTAAGGAAGCTCCAATGAGTTCAAAAGCACAATGGTTCCAAAGTTGAAGTAGGAGACCTGGAAGGAGAACGCAGATGTGTCTGTGGCTAAAGAACTCCGTGGTTGGGTTAAAGCCTAGTCTCCAGCATTTAAGCATGAGACTTCCCCCATCAATAGGCCAGAATCTTCCCAGGATCAAAGCAGTATCTTTTGGAGTCTTGAAGATAAAACCTAGCCACCCATTTTGTAGCAGATGTTGCTTAGGCAGGTAGCCAAGAAGTGGTTTCCAGTTAATTGCGATCCAATCCTCCAACTTCTGGTTACATTTTTCTTTGTAAGCAAAACGCCCTACTAGAGCGCATAAAGCTAGATTTCATGCTTTTGAAAGACCAATATCCATTCCAAGAACGAGTTTGGGATGTTTTCGTTTAGGTTTCCAAACCTTTTGTGGTCTCTTATGGAAACCAAAAGCTTTGTGAGATGGGGAAACGTCCGAGATCCTGCTACCTGGTTGAGATGTTCTCCCCCCGAATCCTATTCCAAACTGTGTTAATCCTTCATGACTGCTCTTCAGTTTATCTGGTGAGCTAGCGGTAGATCCTTCTAAAAAGGAAAGTGAAGATTCGACAATCCCAGGAGCTGCAGACAGTTGAGTCAGACTAGCAGAGTAGAGGGGTTTCTTGGGTCTGGAGTTCAAAAGTGGATTCGTGTCAGAGCGGTTTTTAGAACGGAAATGCCTAGAGCAAAGGTTATCTATCGAAGCTAAGAATTCCGGGTGGTCCCATGGATCTCCCAGACCCCCATGCAGTAGGATCTGATCATTTTGGCTCCATTGTGCAGCTTTAAAAGATTCCAAAACAAGGTTTAAGGCGAGCTGGTAAAGTCTAAAAAGTCATTCGGGAGCAAGGGTCCCATCCATGTTTGGCGAGGCAAGTGGGAGCAGAAAGAATTTTTAATAGAGAGTAGAGCAACAAAGGGAAACAGCAGAGGAAGTCATACAGTTCAGATAGTAGTCAGAAAAGATAGAAGCCTTGGAAACAACAGTCCGATGCTTTAAACAATAGCTCAAAAGACGGATTCAAGGTATAGTTGCCTGATGTCAATAGTGTATAAACAAAATCCAGAATAAGAGGTGAAGCCTAGAAAAACACAGTATAATACCTCCCACTAGATGCCAAGAATTGGTAGGATTAGTCCGCCATTCTCTGTAAAGGAGACAGTCCTATCAACGCATCGAAAGGTCACTCAAGCCGAGAGACCAGAGTCTTTTGTATTTCGTAGGCTCCAAAAATAACCAATTCAGATTCAAAATAGCCATCGCCAGTGGAAGTCGCCAGTGGAGGTATAATCATCTTCCACGAATACTTAAAGATACCAAATGAATCTTTTAAATAATGTCTAAAATTGTTTTTGTTTGATTGGTATTGAATGTCAACCTACAAAACAAGTAATACTAGTATTTGCAAGTAATTGTTTTCATATCAGTTATGATAATTTTATTTTCTTTTTATGCTATATAATTTATATGTTTTAAGTGATGTTGTATATATTTTTAAAACAAGTATTACTTTGTTTTCATATCAGTTATGATAATTCTATTTTCTTCTTGTGCTATATAATTTATATGGTTTAGGTGATGTTGTATATATTTTTAAAACTTTATATTTTTTTAACAGATTATGTTTTTTTACAAATATTTTTCAAACCAAATAAAATTTGACTCAAAGCTATTAACAAATTAAAAAATAAAAATATTTAATTTCAAAAAAAAAATTTTAAATGATTTAATCTTATTTATAACAAACCATATCATTATATATGGGTTTCTCCATAAATAGATTTTTCTTAATATCTTAATTGGAAATGTTTTTGTTTAAAATGATGATCAATACATCATTAATATTCTTGGAGTCTTTCATTTTATTAGAGGATAGTTTAGTTATTTACAAAATTATCTTAATAATAATAATAATACATAACAATGAAGAATTAATATTATTATCCAGAACATCTTAGTATTTATTTCTTCAAGGAATGAATGCAATATCCTATCAAAATTGAAAATAGGTAAAATGGTGAACCTTCCTCCTCCTTCCACAGTGGTAGAGGCCTGCGGGTAGGGCTACCCTCTTTCACCACTCCTATTCATTATGGTCATGGAAGGTTTAATTCTACTCAAAAAAAGCCATGCAGAAGGCAAAATTACAGGGATCAAGGTCTCAAGGTTGGTTAAAATCATGCACCTCCTCTTCATTGACCACGTTCTCATAATGACCAATGACAGTCTACTTGAATGGAGATAAATCTATGGAATCTTGAAGATATTTTGTTGTGCCACGAGCTTACATATCAACTGGTCCAAATCAACGTTCCATTATGCCAATATAGAAGAACAAAATTTGGATCAACTTATGGACATATTTCCTCATACCTTCATCCACCTATCACAAGGCTTGATGCAGGAGCATCGCCAACTCATCAAGGAGCATCGCCCAAGACAAGCGAGCCAGCATGAAAGACAACGAACAACTGGACAAGGCCAGCCGAAACTTTTTGAATTTTCATTCAAGAGATCCACCAATGTATAAATGAACCATTTATGGAAAGCGACTTTGTACATTATAGTGGACCTTGAGCCTTTAAGCTCTCGTCCTTAGGTAGATGAGGCATTTAATAGGTTTAATGCAGGTAGATAGGATTTTATTTTCCATATTAGACAGTTTTAGAGTCTGAGAGGGAAAACGGATATAGACACCCTTGTTGTATCATTTTAACAGGAGCCAACATTCAGGGGAGAAGAGCAAGCAGAGAAATCTATGAATAACACCCATGTACAGAAGATTGAATAAATAGAATGAAGTTCTGTTTCAATTTCATGGTTGTTGTTGTTTTTCTATGTTAATGTTGTGCTCATGAATGTTTTCTCTTTGGATATGCATTTGCTTGGTATATGCTGTGCATGTGATTTCAGGGATTTAAACTGAAGTCTGAAAGAGAGAAGAGAATAAGTTTCAATTGTTTCTCTGTCTGAGCCGGGAGATTCCTGCATAGGGTGCAGTTGAATTCATCCGCAAGGAGTGCGTCAATAAGGTCTCGATAGTTAAACACTTATTCTCATTCAACCGAAGTCTCAGTTGTTAACCAGATCAAAAGAAGATAGAGGTTGTTGCTGCAGGAAGTGCACAGAGTCAGAAGTATTTAACACTTGGGAAGTTGTTGAATGATTGCCGTAAGGAGTGTGTGCAAATACCTCTGACAGAATCAGAGTAAGAAAGCTCAGGAGGTACAACACCTTCTTGGTACAGATGAAAGAGAGCCGAGGAGGTTTAGGTCGAGGAAGATTCGAGCAGAGATTGCAAACGCAAGTGTTGGAAAGTGGGTCCTGGAAGGAACTTTAGTCTTCTAAAGAAATCCGTGAGTAAAGGGAAGCGACGGTCAGGATTCGCAGAGGAGAGCAGCGAAAATCCCATTAGCCGTCAGATCTTAGAAAGTTGCGTAGGGTTTAAGTCTCGAAGGAGCAGAGGAGGAGTCCCGGAGGGGCATCGGGATATTGACATCATCGAGGTTTCATAAAGCTGAGAATCGAGACCTTGAAAGTCCCGAAATCCTGAGAAGGGATCTTAACCGTAGATCTTGGTAGGACGCGTGTCCAAGGATTGTGAAGAGTTCGGGATTCGGCATTTCGGAGTTCTTGTTGACGAGAGACTCACAACACACGAATTCGCGAAAACATGAATCACGATATCCGTGCAGTTGACGAGCTGAGTGGAGAACAGGTGTCAGGCTATCGGAGTTCGGGGTTTGGAAGGTCCCATGAACATCGACCATGGAAATCGCGAAAACCCGATACATGATTTTTTGACAAGGTTAAGCCTAGAGTGGAGGACAGGTGGCATCGAAATTCGGGGATCAGAGGTCCCAGAGGTGTGAGTTCTACGCTGTTCGAACTCATGAATTCTAAAATCCCGATAAGGGTGAAGGGCGTGGTCACGTGGACTGGAAGGTCACGTGTGAAAGGAGTATTCAGAGGGCCAACGCCAGAGCTGGAGTGCCATCGGGAATCGAGAATCGGGAATTCACGAGGGGAGCAACTCTTGACAATGAAAAAGCCGATTTCCTGACAAGAGACGAGGAAGGCGCGAAGTGGATATTCCATCGGGGTTCAGGGATTTGTGAGACCCAAATCCATGAGTGCAGAACTCGCGATCAAGTGAGTTTCGATTTCCTGATTGAAGAAGGAGATCACGAAGAGAACCTGTGGGCATTGAGAACTTCCGACCGGGGGTTGAAGAGTATTTTGACTCTTTGGGCCTAGAAGAAGAAGGTCCTGGTTGAAGCAGCTGAGCTCAGAGAGGCAGGGGCTGCGTCAAAGTGGTATCAGAATGGGAGAAGAGTTCTCTTTGTTTTCGGTAGCAGAGAGAAGAAGAATTCACCATGCCACCCAGAAGAGAAAGATAATCACCTGACCCAGAGGACAGGGAGGTGACAAGAAGAGGTAGACTGACAGGGAATCCAGAGATGGAAAGACAGATATGAGATCTCAGAGTGAGACTCGAGGAGATGGAACAACTCAGAGACGCACAGCTGGTGCAGGGGATCTTAGTGATTTCGACAATGAGGTTGAAGCTGAACCACAAGGAGAAGTTGCAGCCGAGGATGCAGCAAACGAGCGATTAATAAAAGCTATCGCCCAAATGAGTTCAAAGACAAAAATGGATATTCCAGTCTATGAAGGAAGTCTAGATGCAGAAGAGCTGTTGGACTGGATCAGGGCTCTTGACACCTACTTCGATTATGAGGATATCGAAGAGGACAAAAAGGTTAGGCATACTGTCACGAAGTTGAAGGGACACACAACATTGTGGTGGGATGAGCTATAGGCAGATAGATATTCCAAAGGAAAACAGAAAATTAAAAGCTGGGATCGAATGATTGTTAAGATGAAAGCAAAGTTCATCCCAAGGGACTACCAAATTAATCTGTTCAGGAGGATGCAGAACCTGAGGCATAAGTTGATGACGGTGAAGGAATACACCGATGAGTTTTACAAGCTCAATATTCGAGCAGGTCATCGGGAGAGCGATGATGAGAAGGTTGCCAGATACCTGAATGGTCTGAGATACGACATTCAGGACGAATTAAGCATGACGACCATCAGAACGGTTGAGGACGCTTACCAGATGGCTCTGAAAGCCGAGGAGAAGCTGGGCCGTAAGCAAGGACAACGAGGGTGAGGCAGAAGTCAGCCCAGAGGCAAGGCAGTTGCCCAGGAGAAATATCAGAAGCCCAAAGAGGAATGGAAGAAACCTCAGGGTAAGATTGAGAGAGGTGGAACCTCACAGCAAAGACAACAATATGCTGAGCCGAGGAGATAGCATAGTGAACAGAGAGGGGATTATGCTGATGCAAACACTTTTCCTCGTACCAAAGGAAGGGGAAGAGGCCGAGGTGGAGTGATCACATGCTTCATGTGTGGAAAGGATGGACACAAAGCAGTTGACTGTCCAGACAGGAAAAAGGACTGAGGAGAAGCTCACATCGCTGAAGCACAGGGGCGAGATGCTGAAGCAGAAGGTGCAGAAAGCGGAAGCTCACTTCTGATGTGAAAAGTCCTTTTGACACCTGAGAAAGAGGCATAGGAAAGTTCATCCCAAAGGACCAGACTGTTCAGGGCAACTTGCAAAACTAGGGATAGGAAATGAAAGGTTATTGTGGACAGTGGAAGCACCGACAATCTCGTTTCAACCAAGATGGTGGAAAAATTAGAGCTGGAAACAACTGATCACCCAAGTCCATACAAAGTATCATGGCTACAAAAAGGACATCAGGTGAGTGTCACTAAACAATGTTTAGTTGAATTTAAAATTGGGGGATATAATGATAAGGTCTTGTGTGATGTCATTCCCATGGATGTATGTCATTTGTTACTGGGTAGACCATAGAAATATGACAGGAATGTGGTTCATGACGGAAGGATGAACACATATACTTTGGAGAAGGAGGGAAGGACACACAGATTGCTTCCGATAAAAGATAAAGAAGTGAAACCGGAAGTAAGCAAAACAATACTTCTCATGAGTGGGAAGGAGCTTCTCACAGAGATGGAGAAGAAGGAAGATCCACAATTCTTTGTGGTCAGGAAACCGAGAATTGTCCTGACTAGCACGAGAGTGGATGACTTACCAGTTGATATTCAGGAACTGCTGGAAGAGTTCGCTGACATCATAGTGGATGAACTACCTCGTTCGTTGCCACCGATGAGGAGAGTGAGTCATCACATCTACCTCATACTAGGAGCCAGTTTGCCGAATAAGGCTGCGTACAGATTGATGACACAGGAAAATGAGGAAGTCAAGAAGCAGGTCCAGGATTTGTTGGACAAAGGACTGGATAGGGAAAGCCTGGGTCCGTGTGTCGTTCCAATGGTGCTTAGTCCGAAGAAGGATGGAGGTTGGAGAATGTGTACCGACTCTAGAGCAATCAACAAAATTACCATCAAGTACAAATTTCCACTGCCGAGAATGGATGATCTGATGGATTGCCTGAGCGGGGCAAATTATTTTTCAAAAATTGATTTGAAAAGTGGATATCACCAGATTCGCATGAGGGAAGGTGATGAATGGAAGACAGCATTCAAGACAAACGAAGGTTTGTATGAATGGTTGGTCATGCCATTTGTCTTGACAAATGCGCCGAGCACATTCATGAGACTGATGAATGAAGTCCTAAGGAAATTCATTGGGAAATTTGTAGTCGTATATCTGGATGATATATTGATCTACAGTAAGACGAAGGTTGAACATTTGAAACATTTGGCCATTGTGATGAGAAATCTACAGTAGGAGAAGTTGTTTATCAATATGAAGAAGTCCTCATTCATGAAGACAGAGCTCATTTATTTGGATTTTGTCATTTCAGCGAATGAGTTGAAAATGGATCCAAGTAAGGTTGAAGTGATTAAGAATTGGCCATCACCTAGAAATGTTTTTGAGGTGAGGAGTTTCCATGGTTTGGATAGTTTCTACCGAAAGTTTGTGAGAAATTTCAGTGGGGTTAGCGCAGCAATGATGGACACGGTGAAGAAGCGGCACAAGTCTTTTCATTGGACATCAGAGGTTGAGAATAGCTTCAATCTGTTGAAGAGAAATATCACAGAGCAGCCAGTGTTGGTGTTGCTAGATTTCCAGAAAACATTTCAGGTGAAATGTGATGCAAGTGGATATGCCATAGGAGCGGTCTTAAGTCAGGAGGACAGGCCAGTTGCATATTTCAGCAAGAAGCTGGATGACGCAAAGCTGAAATACTCCACGTATGATAAAGAGTTTTATGCCATCATACAGGCATTGAAGAAGTGGAGGCATTATTTGATCCCGAAAGAATTTGTATTGTACAACGATAATCATGCATTGCAGTTTGTGAGTCAACAAGAGAAGTTGAATCAGAAACATGCAAAATGGGTAGAGTATATGCAGAATTTTACATTTGTAACTAAACACATTTCAAGAACTGCTAACAAAGTGGTTGATGCTTTGAGTAGGAAATGTTTGCTGTTGCAGGAGTTCCGAGTCAAGACATTGGTTTTTGAAAACCTGAGGGACATGTACGCAGGTGATGCAGATTTTGTAGAAGCATACGAGGCAGCTGAGAATGTAGTTCTCAGAGACAGAAGCCCGTGGATGGATTACATGATTCAAAATGGACTGTTGTTCAGAGGCAACCAGTTATGCATTCCGAATTGCTCCATGAGGGAGAACCTGCTAAAGCAGAAGCACAATGGTGGATTAGCAGGGCATTTTGGCCACGACAAAACATTTGTGAAGTTGAGCGAATCATATTTTTGGCCAGGCATGCGAGTAGATGTCAAGAGGTTTTTTGACAGGTGTCGAATTTGTCAGCATTCGAAGGGCAGAAGGAAGAATGCGGGATTCTACCAATCATTACCCATACCAGAGAGGCCATGGAAGGCGATCATCATGGATTTTGTATTGGGTTTGCCAAGGACGCAGAGAGGGGTTGATTCCATCTTTGTGGTGGTAGACAGGTTTTCAAAAATGGCACATTTTATACCATGCCAGAAGACCAGCGATGCGACTCACATCGTGAATTTATTTTTCAAGGAAATCATTCAACTCCATGGATTGCCAAGAAGTATAGTGTCGGACAGGGATACCAAATTCATAGGGCATTTTTGGAGGACGCTATGGAAGAATCTAGGGACTAACTTGGAATTTAGTTTAGCTTACCATTCGTAGACGGATGGGCAGACGAAAGTGGTCAACAAGAGATTGGGAGACTTGTTGAGAAGCTTGGTGATAGAGCACCATAGCAGCTGGGACAACATATTGCCACAGGCGGAGTTTGCATACAACGATTCAGTGAATCAGAGTACAGGCAAAAGCCCATTTCAGATTGTGTATGGGACACAACTGAGGGGAGTTTCTAAACTCAGGGAGTCAGAACAGGCTGCGACTAGCAGTGCTAGTGCAGAGGAATTCGCTGAAGCAATGAAGGAACTTCACGATGAGGTGAAGCAATGACTGATAAACACAAATCAGGAGTACAAGCGCAGAGTAGATCAACATCGGAGACAACTTCAGTTTGAAGTTGGTGATCTTGTTCTGGCACACTTGAGGAAGGGCAGGTTCCCAAGAGGAACATATAACAAACTAAAAATGAAGAAAATTGGGCCATGCAGGGTCCTAAAGAAATTCGGAGAGAACTCTTATGAAATTGAGTTGCCGGATGGCATCGGGATATCTCTGATATTTAATGTTTCGGATTTATACCCATACAGGGCTGGAGAAGTAGATACTGGAACTGAGGAACCAGTGGTCCAGTGGCAGAAGTAATTACCAGTTGCAGAGAAGCCACAGATGGAGTGCATACTGGACAAGCGAGTAGGAAAGAAGACCAGGCGAAAGCAGTATTTCGAGTACCTGGTCAAGTGGAAGAATCATCCAGTCGAAGGTGCTAGCTGGAAAAGCGAAGCAGAGATACAGAAGCATGGACAGACTGTGCAAGAGCTCATGGATAGGAGCCCATGAAACTTTTCAAGATGAGGAGTATGATGCAGGAGCATCGCCAACTCATCAAGGAGCATCTCCCAAGACAAGCGAGCCAGCATGAAAGACAACGAACAGTTGGATAAGGCAAGCCGAAAATTTTTGAATTTTCATTCAAGAGATCCGCCAGTGTATAAATGAACCATTTATGGAAAGCGACTTTGTACATTATAGCGGACCTTGAGCCTTTAAGCTCTCATCCTTAGGTAGATGAGGCATTTAATAGGTTTAATGCAGGTACATAGGATTTTATTTTCCAGATTAGACAATTTTAGAGTCTAAGAGGGAAAACAGATATAGACACCCTCGTTGTATCATTGTAACAGGAGCCAACATTCAGGAGAGAAGAGCAAGCAGAGAAATCTGTGAAGAACACCCATGTACAGAAGATTGAATAAATAGAATGAAGTTCTATTTCAATTTCACGGTTGTTGTTGTTTTTCTATGTTAATGTTGTGCTCATGAATGTTTTCTCTCTGGATATGCATTTTCTTGGTATATGTTGTGCATGTGATTTCAGGGATTTAAATTGAAGTCTGAAGGAGAGAAGAGAATAAGTTTCAATTGTTTCTCTATCTGAGCCGGGAGATTCCTGCATAGGGTGCAGTTGAATTCATCCGCAAGGAGTGCATTGATAAGGGCTCGATAGTTAAACACTTATTCTCATTCAACCAAAGTCTTAGTTGTTAACCAGAGCAAAAGAAGATAGAGGTTGCTGCTGCAGGAAGTGCGCAGAGTCAGAAGGATTTAACACTTGGGAAGTTGTTGAATGATTGCCGCAAGGAGTGTGCGCAAATGCCTCTAACAGAATTAGAGTAAGATCAGGAGGTACAACACCTTCTTGGTACAGCTGAAAGAGAGCCGAGGAGGTTTAGGTCGAGGAATATTTGAGCAGAGATTGCAAACGCAAGTTCTGGAAAGTGGGTTCTGGAAGGAACTTTAGTCTTCTGAAGAAATCCATGAGTAAAGGGAAGCGACGGTCAGGATTCGCAGAGGAGAGCAGCGAAAATCCCGTCAGCCGTCAGATCTTGGAAAGTTGCGTGGGGTTTAAGCCTCGAAGGAGCAGAGGAGGAGTCCTGGAGGGGCATCGAGATATTGGCATCATCGGGGTTTCATAAAGCTGAGAATCGAGACCTTGAAAGTCCCGAAATCCTGAGAAGGGATCTCAACCGTAGATCTTGGCAGGATGCGTGTCCAAGGATTGTGAAGAGTTCAGGGTTCGACATTTCAGAGTTCTCGTTGACGAGAGACTCACAACACAAGAATTCACAAAAACTTGAATCGCGATATCCGCGCAGTCGACGAGCTGAGTGGAGAACAGGTGTCAGGCTATCGGAGTTCGGGGTTTGGAAGGTCCCGTGAACATCGACCATGGAAATCGAGAAAACCTGATACACGATTTTTTGACAAGGTTAAGCCTGGAGTGGAGGACAGGTGGCATCGGAATTCGAGGATCGAAGGTCCTAGAGGTGTGAGTTCTACGTTGTTCGAACTCGCGAATTCTGAAATCCCGATAAGGGTGAAGGGTGTGGTCACGTGGACTGGCAGGTCACATGTGAAAGGAGTAGTCAGAGGGACAACGCCAGAGCTGGAGCGCCATCAGGAATTGGGAATCGGGAATTCACGAGGGGAGAAACTCTTGACAACGAAAAAGCCAATTTCCCAACAGGAGACGAGGAAGGCGCGAAGTGGATATTCCATCGGGGTTCGGGGATTTGTGAGACCCGAATCCATGAGCGTAGAACTCGCGATCAAGTGAGTTCCGATTTCCTGATTGAAGAAGGAGATCACCAAGAGAACCTGTGGGTATTGAGAACTTTTGACAGGGGGTTGAAGAGTATTTTGACTCTTTGGGCCTAGAAGAAGAAGGTCCTGGTTGAAGCGGCCGAGCTCAGAGAGGCAGGGGCTGCATCAAGGCTTCCATTACCTTGGCTACTTCATTAAGGCAGATCATTACAAGGCTTCATACTGGCACTGTCTTGTTTCTATGGCGGAAAAAAAAGTAGGACACTAGTGTAACAGATAGTTTTCCATTGGAGGTCACTACACACTCATCAAAGATGCCCTCGAAGGACAACTGGTATACTGGATGACGCTTGCAACTATTCCCACAACGATCTTGGAAAAGTTAAGAAAACTCACCTATAACTTCCTCTGGCCGAGCAGCAAGGACCATCACAAGATGCACTTTTGCAACTAAAAAACAATGGCAAAACCAAAAATCAAGGGTGGATGGGGAATTATAAATATTTTCAAATTCAACAAAGCTCTGGCTGCCAACTCCCTCTAGTGTGTTTTGACTACAAATGGCATTTGGAGATCTATCATTAAAGATAAATACTTTCCTTACACCCCTGTCACATCTTGGCTTCATACTGGATCCACTCACAGAAGGGTTGCGTCTCAGATATGGAGGAACTTAATGAAATCGACACTCTGGATCCAAAATTGGCTCTGTTGGAAGTCGAGCTCTGTCCATTCAATCATAATCGGCAAGGATTGCATTACAGGATTTGGCCAAGCATCATATCTATCACCTCAATTAATTTCACTATTAAATACAAAAACACTTGTTTTCTATTCCAAGTTGCGCTTTACAATGATCTCGGGATCCCGATAATCGGTTGGAAAACCGGTCACAATTTGGAGCTACCAACAGATCTGGCTGTGGAGTGGGATAAATATTTCCTGGAGCTTACTCAAGTGGGCATATATCTTCACGATGTGGAGGATCAATTCTTATGGGCTGGAGGAGTCAGTTTGGGCCACATCTCCGTAAAAAAATTATACTCTGCTATCACAAACACAGTGTAGAAAAACAACATTACTAGATGGCGTAAGCACCTCTGGACTTGAAAATTACCACAAAAGATAAATCTCTTTACTTGGTTAACTTTCAAAAACAAAATAAAGATTTTGTAACTATTCTTTAACAATGTTTTGTAGTTTTAAATAAAGGAAACAAAAAAATTTTCATTATAAGGTGGAATGGCTTCTATTCCCATGTTTAATTCAAAATCAATCAAACCATATCATTGTTTATGGTCACAAATGTGTAGGAGTTCAAACCATAATGTCATTTTCAATCCCCTACATATGTTTTGTAGTTTTAAATAAATGAAACAAAAAATTTGTCATTATAAGGTGGAATGGCTTCTATTCTCATGTTGAATTCAAGATCAATCAAACCATATCATTGTTTGTGGTCACAAATGTGTAGGAGTTCAAACCATAATGTCATTTTCAATCCCTTACAGGTTAAAATGAAAAAGAGAGCTCCTATGAAAATAAATTGATTAAGGCATTGTACAATTAAAACTAACTATATTGATTAAGCTTAAATACTAAAAAGGTTATATCTAATACTTCTTATCTTCAATTATTTTCAACATCTATGCAATTAAAAACAAATAAATCTGCAAATAATTAGATAGTTAGATATCAATGAGAAAGTATTTTGAATTATTTCACTTTCAAAGTATAATATATGCACAAATTCTTTAACTTAATGCACTTTAAAATCTACAATTATGGACATAATGAATACACTTAAAAAATTTCACATTCTTTAAATTTAAATTTTACAATAAAGAAAAAAATATTTATAAAATTCCTTTCTAGTTAAAATATTTAATGAAAAATTAGAATGGAGAAAATTTGATTTTCAAAACTTTTTTAGATTTAAAATAGTTAAAAATTATATTATATATTATTAATATATTTATAGAAAAAACCTTTTTAAATTTAAAATAGTTCAAAATTCTATTATATATATTATTAATATATTTATGATTATGAAAATATTTAAATTTGACAATAAAAAAAAAATACTTATAAAATCCCTCTCAAGTTAAAATATTTAATAAAAATTTAGAAGGGAGAAAATTTTATTTTCAAAACTTTTTTAGATTTAAAATAGTTAAAAATTTATTATGTATATTATTAATATATTTATAGTATTTTTTTTTAAAATTTAAAATAGTTCAAAATTCTATTATGTATATTATTAAAATTATTAATATATTTATAGAAAAAAACTTTTTTAAATTTAAAATAATTCAAAATTCTATTATGTATATTATTAATATATTTATAGAATTTTACTTAAAGTTACATGATTATGAAAATATATATTATGTTTTTCTTTTTTTTTAATTTTTTGAGATTTTAATTTTTTAATATTATATATATTATTAATATAAAATTTAATCGTTTCCCGGATGGGGTGACAGAGAGAGCATTACAGCCACGTGGAGGGGAGTCGGTACGGGGAGTTAATATAACCTCGGGCCCCCGTCAACTCGCACATTAACAAGCCATGCGCGCACGCAGAAGCATTCAAGGTCCAAGACCCCTCACGCAAGCGATGTGTACTAGCATTTACAAGCTGGTTTTAATGGTGGAAATGACGGATATGGTTATAGCTATAGCCACCATCTCCGCGCTCATAACACAGGTCGATAGCCTTGGGAGCCGATTACCTGCGATCTCCCCGAAGCATCAGCATCCTGGTCGATTTTCTCATACCTGGATGCCATTTGCGGACCCTGGGGGCAAACACAGAGCCTGCAACATGCCAAGAATCCGAGGCAGGTTGCGACGGGGGGCAGCTTGGTATGCTACGTAGTCGCGCCGCAAACGAAAGGAAACTTTTGAACGAGCCATGGCAATGGCCACTAGACGACGCAGACGGAAGCTCAGGAGGCCTCAAAGGCGGTTTGAGGAAGAGCGGATTCCAGAAGAAGGCCCAAACATTCAGCTGGAGCACACCCTGTTCGCCGCGCCTGCAAATTGGCACCCGGGCTCATCCTCTGGCTTGGCTAGCCCTTCACAACAGGCGGAAGACACCCCCACCGATGAGAGGCCTTACACACCTTGTTATGTGGTGGAAGAACCACCCCCGAGCCCACCAAAGTGGAAGAGGCACCCAACCAGCAAAGCGACAAAGCGGCTACCATAGAGTAGCGCGAGGATAGCCACCATGCAGAGCAGCACCCTTCAAAGGATTGGGACCTTCTCAATCTTCTGTTCGAGATTAAGCAGCAGCTTGAGGACCAGGTTTTTCGCATGACAAGACTCGAGCAACGCCTGGACATGTTCTTTGCAGCGCACTCGAGAGCTACGCCAAAGAAGCAGTGCCCGACTTGTGCCAGAGTCTATGCCTTTCCCGCGCGATGGAAGCACTCAGCAATGGTCGACGACACACACCAGGGTCCAGAGGTTATCTGATATGTAGTCCTAGACTTTGTTTATGGCATAGTTATTTCAGTTTACGCCTTAAGCTAGATAATTATAACTGGCTCGTAGATATGGTTAATAGCACCAGTTTTAGAACTTTGCCTTCTCATCCCGGTTTCCTTCGGGCGGGACGCAGCAGAGACGTTTTGGCTGTTTTTTGCTTATTCTGCAAACAGGGTGACACTTGGACTTGGGTGCCCAGCTGTCGTGGTTTCCTGCCTAGGCGGGACAGCTGGCTTCACCTTCAAACTTGTTTTTTGATGATTTCAATATAACATGATCCAACCTTTTATTTACAAAAAATATATATATATATATATAATTTAATCGTTATTTTTTATTTTTAAATTTAAAATTAATTTATATTTAAATTTTATAATTATAAAAATAATTATTAATTCTTTTAATTTAATTATTTATGTATAATTTTACAAACTTAAATTAGTAAATTCAACAATACAATACAATGGTTAAAGTTTAATCAAATGTATTCTAAAAACTTGTTAAAATATTTTATTTAAATATCGTTATAATAAAATTTTAAAATTATAAATTCATTGTAATGTTAAAGTTTTAAAGTTTGAAATTTATAAAAGAATTGTATTTAAGTATTTTTATTTTTAAAAATTAATAAATTTTAAATAAAATAAAAATAAAAAATAATACAATTTTATAGAATTTAATGATTATCCATTTGAATTAAAAAGTGAAATTTGTGGCAGGATGGTAATCATATTGCTTT